>OY970834.1:3000000-3286606 GCA_963853835.1 Calendula officinalis
AAGGATATTGAGTTTTTTTTTTCTTCGAATTATCATAAAGTTTGAAAGTGAACTATATTTATTATATTAAATTGTAATTTGAATTCCTTAATAATCTAAACCAATGTAGGCTTTTAAGTTTGGACTACTTTTTTGCTGAAACTATAAGTGAAGTGTAGCCTAACGTTTTTTTATTGGTAGCACCGACGTATAGTTTGTTTTTTTTTTACCTCCGAGCTCTACTAAAGTCCGCCCCTACTTATGAGACGTCTGTAGAGATACAAGCCTTTTGTATGAGTCTCACAAATTATGTAATTTGGTTCTACCCTAGTTTACTAACATGGTGTTATACGCATGGATAAAGTAGCCGGCTTATAGCACTCAATAAAGAGGAGTTCGCCAAAGCTCTAACAAGGACTTGCGTATCGAGGGAAGCCTCTTGCTATGAAGCAAACAATCGATAAAATATGAGATTCATATGTTTATATACATATATGACTCTAGTACTGAGAGCATTTACGAGGTCATGTTTGTCTTCAACTTTGCACGTTTATGTTTAACAAGACGACCATGCATATACCAAGAAACCATATTGATATGCATGTGCAATATGCTTTAAAACTCGTCTAGTATAATAAATAATACGGTAGTACTATATTTTTTTGTAGTATTTATATCATTATGAAATAGTTAATTAATTATTTAAAACTTATCTATAACCAACTATCATATAAAATAATATAATTATATTTTTTTAAAGTAACAACTTTTTCTTTGCGCTATAGTTTTTTAACTTCAACTTTTCTAGCATCATAATTTGTTATCTATGTAACAAATAATTTATATATTTGTAACTAAAAACATCTCCAAGGCCCAAGGGTTAAAAAAGTGGAGGGTCTATGATTCTATGGAACATATTTCAGGGTTAAAAATGACATTCCAATAAACTCCAGGGATCCTTACGCGCCCTATTCCGGTTCGTCCTCGCAATTTTCATATAATCATCTCCGTCCCCAAATCACACACATCTGGTTATCGGAGAAATTGGTGGAGATCGAGGTTGAAAAACACACAGAAACAGAAAGAAGGATTTCAATGGCTTCAACCGCTGCGGTGCCGTTTTGGAGGTCTGCCGGAATGACGTACATAACGTACTCCAACATATGCGCTAACCTTGTGAGGAATTGCCTCAAGGAACCCTACAAATCTGAAGCTATCAGTCGCGAGAAGGTTCATTTCTCTGTCTCGAAATGGGCCGATGGAAAGCCTCAGAAACCTAGTAATTTTCTATACTCCTCGATCATTTCAATTTATCAATTGCTTAGATCTAGGGTTTGCTTCTGGCACGCGATTAGTCGATAATTGTTGATTCTATTCATGCGATTGTAATAAATGATTCACTTTTAACGGATTTCGTCGTTTTATTAGAATACGTCTTTATTAGATTGGATCGTTTATGAGTGCTGATTTTTCTTTTATCGTGTGGGGGTGTTTGTTTAGCTTATTTGAAGAGCTTATCGCTTAAGCTTGTGTCATGTCCAATAAGCTCCAAAAAATGGGCTTATAAGCTTATGAGCTTATTTATCTGAATAAAATAATTAAACTCCTCAAAATAAGCTTATCCCAGCACATTCGATAAGTTTAAGCTATAAGCCCATCAAATAAGCTATACTTTGAATTCTGCCTTTTTTTTATTTCATCTTTTTTAGATGTTGAATATATAGGGTTTGTTTTTGGCTGTTAATTGCAGACATGTTTAGTTCCATGATTGTTTTATGTCGATTTGGAAGCTATTGGCTGTTAAAACAATGAGGGATAATAGAGCCCTAAAGATAGCAAAATGGTTGGGTATTAATTCAAACGAGTAGTATTTGAAACGGGTTGATCTACAAACACTTTTTTTTCTTCTTCTTGTCAAAGCTGTGTTGCAAATAATGTGATAAATATGATTACAGATTGCAATAATAATCTATTTTATTAAATGAAGTGGCTTAAGAGGTTTGTATGCATGATACATGTATTTTGGGCAACTTTTGACCCGTTTGACCCATTTTGTTTTTAGCAAATCCTTTTATTATTCAACTGAATTTATATCCTGTTGCATATTTTCTGACCTTTTTCTTCTTAATTTTGTCTCCTGAACAGCTATTCGGTCTGACACTTCTGAAGATTGAAGCTGAAAGATGTTACGTTTTGCATTTGTTACTAAAATTGATGTTTAAATTCCGAGGCTTTGTTTCTGAATTGGATTTTTAAAGTTGAAGGGTTTCCTTGTCGAACAATGATGTCGATAATAAATTTTGTAATGATATGTCTTGTTTGAATGGATAAATGTTTTTTTTATGAATAAGGTATTATGATTGTTATGATAATTTGAATTTGGATAAAATCATTAGATGTTAGGATGTTTTTTTATTTATTGTTAATGATCCTTATGTGTTATTTAACAAACCATAGCAGAAAATATGTCTGAAATGATCTCTCATAGGTTATGATTCAATTTATTTTCTAGATAAATATTTATTAGATAGTGATGAACTGATGATAATTAGATTTTGTATATTACAAAAGGTTGAACCCACTTGCACCAAATAATTTGTTGAAGTTGGAATACCAACTAACCGAACTCATTTGACCAATCAAAGTTAGAAAAGTGCATACTGCATACCTTTTAAAAGAAAAAAGTGCTTGAAATTTAAGAAACAAAAAAGAAAATAAAATGAAAATGACTTTTAAAATTAAAAAGAAACTAAACAAAGTCCAGTCGTCTAACCTCTCTCTGTCTCTCTCTCTGAGGTGGATATCCGGCGTAGCCCGCCACCACCGTTGATCCTTCACCGGAAAATCCTAATTCATGCAATTCTATTAATACACATTCAGATCTAAGCTTTTAAATCATTAAACAACAACCTCCCTTTCTCAACTCGTTGAACCGACCTGATTTAAGCCCTAGATTTTCGCTTCCTTTGATATTGTTTAATCGGAGATATGTCTTCGAAGGTATCATCTCGATCAAGAGGAGGCGCCCCGGTGAAGAGCAGTTCCAAAGAAACCGGCCCTAAGCTCGAGGAAAATCTCAATATATTCAAGTCTGATAAATTCGACGCCGATGGCTTCGTGCACTCCAAGTGTACCTCCTTGAACGAGAAGGTCAGTAATCAGTATCTCCATAATTGCTTCATGTACTGCCATTCCAATTCTATTTTCAGGAAAAAATTATGAGAAATTATATGTATTGACAGTATTGTGCCGATTATGAATTATGATGCGGTTTAGAATTGCAGGTATATTAACCTAGTCTGAATCTCTATATTCAAGCTCAAAATACTACATATAGTCTATATATCAATTCATTTGTAGTTCAATGTCGCATTTCGCATTTGTGATACTCTTTCATTCTAGCTTTTGCTGTGTTATCAACCTAATGAACATAGAGGGCCACTGGTCGATTTGGTCCATCATTATAGGATGAACTGTGTTCATTACACCATCAGATATACTAATATTAGGTCAACATTATTCATTATTCTTGGATCCACGATTAAATCATTATAGGATGAACTGTTGCATTATTCATTGCACCATAAGATGAACTAATACTAGGTCCATAATCCACATTATACTCGTATCCAAGTTTGTCTGACATGGCTCATGTATCTTATCTAAATTTCCAGGAGATAAGGCAATTATGCTCATATCTTTTGGATCTAAAGAAAGCTTCTGCAGAGGAAATGCGAAGGAGTGTATATGCTAATTATACTGCATTCATACGGTGAGTCCCTTTCTCAAAACACGTATTTTTGGTTAATCTTTTTCTGTAGAAATTAAAAATTGAATTAGATTTAATATTTTAATTGCTAAAAATTCCAGCACATCAAAAGAGATATCAGATTTAGAAGGCGAGCTGCTATCCATAAGAAATTTGCTGTCAACTCAAGCAACCATAATTCACGGTCTAGCTGAGGGGGTCCACCTGGAATCTTTGTCTATTTATGTTCCAAACAGTTCATTATCAAACGGTTTATCTGCTGATGTGGACAAAGATCCATCAGATTTAGAAATTTGGTTAACCGAATTCCCCGATATTCTCGATGTTTTATTAGCTGAAAGAAGAGTGGATGAAGCTTTAGCTACACTTGATGAAGGAGAACGTATAGCTTCTGAAACAAAAGAAAACAAATCACTGCCACCTGTCGTTTTAGCAAACCTCCAAACTGTCATAACTGAAAGTCGACAAAGATTAGCAAATCAGCTTGCAGATGCTGCTTCACAACCAACAACACGTGGCAGTGAGCTTCGTGCAGCCATTTCTGCTCTTAAAAAGCTAGGAGACGGGCCACGGGCCCACAGATTATTACTCCAGGCCCATTATCAAAAACTCCAGTCCAACATGCAAAATCTTCGTCCTTCAAGTACTTCATATGGTGGAGCATATACAGCAGCTATTTCACAGTTAGTTTTTTCTGTTATTGCTCAAACAGCAACTGATTCCAATGCTATTTTTGGTAAAGAACCATCTTACAGCTCTGAGCTTGTAATGTGGGCCACAAAACAAACTGAAGAATTTGGTCTTAATGTGAAAAGACATGCATTAGCTTCATCTGCTGCTGCCGGTGGATTAAGAGCTGCTGCTGAATGTGTTCAGATTGCTTTAGGACATTGTTGTTTGTTGGAAACACGTGGTTTAGCACTTTGTCCTGTTTTGTTGAAGCTTTTTAGACCTAGTGTTGAACAAGCTTTAGATGCTAATTTGAGACGAATTGAAGAAAGTACAGCTGCATTAGCTGCTGCTGATGATTGGGATCTTAATTCTTCATCGACTGTTACTCGTTTATCTGGAAGAAATACATCAATTAATACTATTGCATCTTATCAGCATAAGCTCTCGAGTAGTGCTCAAAGGTTCAATTTGATGGTCCAGGTGAATATTTTAATTAAAATTTTATGCGTGGATTTATTTTGTGTCAATTTGTTTATTTGCACTTAGAATTAGGGTTGCACTGAGAATCACGTGTTGGATGAGATTCTAGAATGTCTGTCAATGTTTTTAAGCAGTCATAAAGGATATAGGGGTGAGTGCAGTGCAGAAACCGAACCGAACCGAAACCAATAGAATCGAAACCGAGAATGAAGAATTTTCAAACCCGAACAGATTACATGTTTTCGGTTTTGGTTCGGTTCGATTCAGTTTCGGTTCAGTTTTTTTTAGCCTAAATGCTCATCCCTATCTGAGGACTGAACCGAAACCAATAGAACCGAAACCGAAAATGATGAATTTTCAAAACCGAAACCGAACCAATTACATGTTTTTGGGTTCGATTCGGTTTTTTTGGCCCAAATGCTCACCCCTAGGATATACTAGAAGTTTGATATCAGCTTGTTAGAATTGGTAAATCTAACCCGTTTTTGTTAATGGGTCGATTTGGGTTATGTTTTATCTTTAAGGGTTAGACAGGTAGAATGAAACAAAAAGTAGCTTAAAAGGAAACCTGTTTAATGGGTGCTGAAAAGTGGTTCAAAGTATATATTTCTAATGCAGAAAACATCGAAAGTCATTTTATTTAAAAAGTTTAATTATTAATGAATCAATATAGTTTTTGTAATCATATAGGGCACATTTATCTATAAAGAGTACATAAAACTAGGACACAAAGCATATTGGCCCCCGACCCGTTTCGACCGCTCAGAAGTTACCAGTTTTGACCCATTCCATTTCCCAACCCTCCCGACCCGCCATTTCACATCACTCATATTACATTCTATTTCCTGTACAGGATTTCTTTGAAGATGTGGGCCCGCTTTTAAGCATGCAATTAGGAGGCAAAATGTTAGAAGGATTATTCAATGTATTCAATTCATACGTAAGCATGCTCATAAGAGCACTCCCGGGCTCAATGGAAGAAGAAGCAAATTATGAAGGTTCCGGAAGCAAAATAGTCCGAATGGCAGAAACAGAAGCCCAACAAATGGCATTACTTGCAAATGCATCTTTATTAGCTGATGAATTGTTACCTCGTGCAGTTACAAAACTCACCCCTGTAGTTCAACCTATTTACAATAATGACCCTCGAAGAAGACCTGCAGATCGACAAAACCGAAACCCTGAACAGAGGGAATGGAAAAGACGGCTTTCGGGTATTGTGGATAGATTGAAAGAGAGTTTTTGCAGACAACATGCTTTAGATTTTATTATTACTGAAGATGGTGATAGTTATTTAACTGCTGAGATGTATATTAATATGGATGGAATTGTGGAGGAAATTGAATGGTTCCCTTCTCCTATATTTCAGGTAGTTACATAACTTACATTTTCCCTAACATAATTACTAGAGTAAATTACCAAAATACCGTTAATTAATTTTAGAGTAAATTACACAAATTGTCCCTGTAATTTGTACCAAATTACTGATTTCATTCATTGACTTTTTTTTCAATACACGGACAGTCCTTGATTTTGAAATTCATAACATCGATGGTCCCTAATTTTGAAATTTGCAATATCAACGGTCCTTAAAAAATTTAGCAGACTTTTTTGCTTACAAGTTTCAAAATTAGGGTCTATGCATGTAATAATAGTCCTTGATTTTGAAATTCGTGACATCAATGGTCCCTAATTTTAACATCAACAATCCTTAAACATAGCAACCTTTTTTTTGCTTTAGGGACTGCCTGTGTTACATGTTTCAAAATTAGGGTCTATGCGTGCAATAATAAATTTCATGACTCTTCATTCTATTTACAAAATGTATTTATTCTTTTACTCGTTTTTTGGAAATGTTTATCATCTGCTTTAATAAGTAACTGATTATGGTTATTGCAGAAAGACTAATTCGTATGTTGTTATTGTTATTAATCTTCAGGAACTTTATGCAAAACTTTACAGAATGTCTGCAATAGCAGCAGAAATGTTTGTTGGCAGGGAACGTTTTTCAACAATGTTATTAATGAGGCTTACAGAAACTGTCATCTTATGGCTTTCAGAAGACCAAACTTTTTGGGATGATATTGAAAATGGACCAACACCTTTAGGTCCTCTTGGTCTTCAACAGGTATTTATTATATTTCTACTTCTTGCTGAGCTGGCGTATTATATAATTATATTATATTTAATTGTTTTTTCTATTTGCAAATTTGCAGTTCTATTTGGATATGAAGTTTGTCATCTCGTTTGCTTCTCAAGGGCGTTACTTGTCTCGAAATTTAAATCGGGTTGTGAATGAGATTATTAATAAAGCACTTGCAGCTTTCTCTGAAACGGGAGTGGATCCATATGGGTTAGTGAAAATTATTGTTAATTATTTATTAAGGGGTTGTTTAGTTGTTGAGAAAAATGTGGCATTTTTCTAGAAAAGTAACAGAAAACGTGGTAATATTTTTTTTAAGGGAAAAAAATCATAGAAGAGAGAAAATTCTCTGTTCAATTTTATGACTAAATGTCTGAAAATGGATTGATTTATTTATTTATAGTTTTCAGTTACTTTGCGTTCTAGAGAATCTTAAACTCCTCTTGTTTACTAAACTGGAAAATGAAAACATTTGAACATGTTTTCAAAATTCTGCAGTTGCTTTCTATAGATTAAAAACAGTAAAACACCTCTCATATTATAGAAAAATTAGAGAAAATTTTCTGCAACTAAATGCACCCGTAGTTTTTTCAACTACTTTTCTTTCTATAGATAGAAAACTTGTTTTTTTTTTTTTAACTGAAAAATGAAACACCTCCTATTTTCTAAGAAACTAAAGATTAAAAACTAGAAAAGTTTTTTTGCAACTAAACACACCCTATTATCCTTTTAAAAATTCTTGTGTTGTAATATTATGTGAAAAATGATTAAAATGGTATGACAGTGTACTTCCTGAGGACGAATGGTTTGCTGACATCTGTCAAGAAGCAATAGATAGGTTAAGCGGTAAGCCAAGATTAGCAAACGGGGATCGGGATCCAAGCAGCCCAACTGCTTCTGTTTCAGCACAATCGATATCATCCATGAGATCTCATGGCAGTTCATAAGCCGATTTGTTCATCTTTTTGTACACAATTTTCTTTTGTAATCATAGATTTTTTATTTTTTGTTTTAGTATATTTATTTTCGTGCTTCACTTTTGTTTTCTTGTTATCATTGTGTTATATATATATATCAGGTAGTATATTTTTTGTGCTCTCCTCTAGAGGAAGCATATACGCATGTAAATTTGTTTTTTTGCTTTCACCTTTTGAGTGCAAATTTTTTTGTTATTCTTTGAAAATTGTGTGCAATCTATTAGAGGTCACGAGTTCGATTCTTTTCCTAGGTAAAGTGTACATATTTACCAGGTGACTAGATGAATGTTTAGAAACAATCAGAATCACATGTGAAATATGGGGTAAACAACAAAAATTATTCCTAGAATTTTCTCTCGATTTTATAAAATATACGGTGACATGTTAATTCTTGAGTATATTCCTTACTCTTCTTGTCATATACGTTATGTTTCGGAAAGACATTGTCAAACTTGAATTAGTTGTATGGACATTGATTTTTGAAGTTTGACAAAATAGCAATCACTCTTCCCTCCTCGGAAGGTTCACTCTTATGTCGTATTTACAACATATCTCATGTTTGACATTGACTTTTTTATTTTTTTTAAACATCAAAAAACAACCTGAGCCAAAAGGAGTTTTGGCAATGAAATTACCCCTAGGCAAAGGACCCAGAAAACTAACATAAAAAAGCTAATAAGGAGCTAAGCAATAAAGTACATCAGAAATACAAAGAAAAGGATTACAACACCAATTAGGCCAACTAAAATCTAACCTATCCTTGAAACTCCTATTTTTACACCAGAAAAAGAGACTTTTTGAACATCACTGAAGATCTTATTTGGGCAGCAAGCCGAACCACTAGCAGTGTCTCTAAAGACGACCTCGTTCCGAGCTTTCCAAATACACCAAAAGGCAAAAAGAATAACGGAAGAAAAACATTTTAAAACGCCTCCTTTAAAACCAATAGATGAACCCCAGTTGACTTGATTGAAATGTAAATTAAGTGAATTAATAAAAGATAATATAACGTTTATATATAAGTTGGTTTCATTGAATTAAAAAAGAAAAGTAGAGATTATGAGATAAATTGTCAGCTACTTATTTTGCTAATCATTAAGAATAAAATTATATATAAATAAAATGATAATGTCTAGTATGCATATAATCATACGTATATAATTGGAACTCACAATCTTAATTATTTAGTTAAACTCAAAGTAACTTTGTTATAACGGAAAAGTGAGTGTGTGGCTGTCACATATCTAAGCTTAGGTGTGGAACCACCTAAAACTACACAATTTTGTTTAAAAAATCTTATAACTCATTACATAAACTCATTAGTATATCAAATCGCGTCTAAAACTCATCAATTATCTTAAGTCTTAATTATGTTTTTGTTGAATTGGTGTTTCTAAGTTTCATATTCTTGAAATGATGTTTATATTGAACACATGTCATATTCTTGAAATGGTATTGAATTGGTGTTTTTTATTGTGTAAGTGTTCTAATATGGTGGGAAAGTGACAAGATATTGCAAAAATTACCGTTTTGGGTCTTTTTATACCAAAACTATGTAGTTATAGGTGATTCCACACCTAACCTTAGATACGTGACAGCCACACACTCACTATCCCCATATATTAAACACAAATTCTTGCAACCCTTATAAAATTGAAGTTAAAAAAAGTCATAAGTATATAATAAATTGAGGTGATCTACATATTATATTAATTTATGTTCCTTGCTAGAAATCAAGACGGTGTAAGTGACTTGTGAGTATTTAACTTCGGTCGTTTTCATAGCTTGAAAATCGTTGTCGCATCAGACAAAAATACGCAAAAGGGTTGACCCAACCAATCATCATCTCTATAAGAGAAATGATATATTTTCCTAATAATTGTGACTTGTGAGTACTCCATTTTGTTAATTATCGCAAGATAACATGTGTAATTTACTAATTTTCTTTTCTCGTATTATCCTTTGATTTTGACATTTGTGTTGATATGATGAGTAAGAAGATAAATATACACAAATAATAGAAGATACCATAAAATTTAGACTTAAACAACATCGTCAAAAAATTGTTATCCCTAGATTCTATAAACAGATATGGTGGTACGCTAATTCTTAAGAGTAGATTCCTTACTCATTTGTTCAAATACGTATGATTCGAAAGACATTGTCAAACCTGAATAAATTGCATGGGCATGTCATTTTTGAAGATTGAAAACTACTAATCACTCTTCCCTTCTTCCGAGAAGGTTCACGGGAATCACGGCTACATCATAGTCACAAGTCCACAACATATTTCATGTTTGACATTCAATTTAAATTCCCTTTCTTTCATTTCCGTGTGTACTATTAATTATTGATGCACAAAAGGTTATATCTTAGCGAAATCTTATATTTAGGTGTCCCACGAATCCACGATCTTGTTCAAATTTGTTGTGGGAAAAAATAGTGTAGATAAGGGGCTGTTATCCATTAAAAAAAGACGTTTTCAATTCCAGAATTTGACCGGAACCGAAATCTCGAAACCAAAAAGTACAAAAAAAACAAGAACCGAGAACCGGGCCAAAATAATGGTCCCGTTCCGGTTCGGTCAGATTATTTCGGGTTTAGAACTGAAAACTACATAATCAACATAAACTATATCTGAGTTAGACTCGAATGTCAAATTCAGGTTCTAGATCAGAAATATTTAGAACCGAAAAAAATCAAGAACACAAAAAGATTTAAGAAATGGGGAACCGAGAAATGGCCCAATACCGAAAATTGAGTCCAACCGGTTCTGATTCGATTTTTCGGTTAAAATGCATACCTTTACTATTCCTTGACTATGCTTGTTTGGATATCAAATGTATCCTTTTCTTTTGCCTCTATTCAACTTCTTTCATATTCTTAGTATCTTTATGCAATATATTCAAACAAAAGTTGGTTGATAAAAAAAAATGTTTGTTGGTTGTATAACTTTGTTGGGAATTAAAGATTAACATATGCTAAATTGTAGATGTAGTAACTTAATAAATTGAGGTTATCTACATATTATAATAATTTATGACTTCTTTCTTGATTCTTATGAATTGTAGACTTTGTATGTGGGATTTGAAGTGAGTCGTTTTCATAGCTTGAAAGACGTTGCGTCATGAAACAAGCAAGCTCAAAAGGGTTGACACAATCAAAATCTACAATAAATTGCCATCAAGCACTCCTACTTCTAATTGGCAACCCCCTCACCCCTTCCCCAACAGGGGTGTCATGTGTAACTTCTACTATGTTCGATATTATATTTTCTAGAAGCCATTTGGATATATGTTACTCGTTTATTGTAATAGCTCTCGAATTATTCTCTCCTACCTACTGATGTCCGAACAAAAGTTTACCGATGGCTACTTTACTATTGGCATGGTAGTCCCCCCTGACGGAACACATCCGTAGGAGTCCGAGCACCCCATCCAATAGTAACGAAGCCTAGCCAAAACCCACTCATAGCTAACCTCTAGAAAACATGTGCACATACAACCATTAACAATCCCACAATTAATGGTACCACCGGAAAATTATTAAAACCAAGAAAAATGAATTTTTTCCTAAAACCAGCCAAGATAGCGCCGCTATCCAAGATAGCGCCGCTATCTTTCAAGGAGATAGCGCCGCTATCCGAAGATAGCGCCGCTATCCACCAAAAGATAGCGTCCGCTATCTCAATACCAAACGCTATTTCGGGCCGCTGTTCAATTTTCCAAATACGAAGCAGAGATAGCGCCGCTATCTTAGAGATATCGCCGCTATCTCCCCCAGACCAGCTAAAATGCTGCATTTTTCTCCTACAAGTCTACCATACCAAAACCTTTGTACATCACACAAGAAGAATGTTAAATTCACTCACCTTTGCTTCCTTTTAGTACCGAGCTCAGTAATCTTATATCACTGAGGCTCCTTCCCTTTTCCTGTACAAAATGAATACCGAATTAGTCACCCGAAATCATCAATTGTGTAACAAGTAATATAAGCTTAAGACCACATCTTGCAACAACAACTTACGACCAATTACTTGCATTTCTACACATAACCAATACTAAAGTCTAACACTTCATCACGTCAATTCATTATGCATTTTGACCAAAATGCACCTTAGGCCCAAACGGGTCAAAACAAGAATAATGAGTTGGGGATACACACAACATTATCCAATGAGTTAGACTACTTGATCAACATCAAAATTACATATCTAACAAGTTACTTGCATCCAATTACAAGTTTCACCAACTTTGACCTTATTTAGGTCAAATGCACCAATTGTCAAACAAACGGGTCAAGACCCGAAATCAACATAATCATACTTCCCAATTAGACAACTAGCACATAAATGACATGAAATTGATAATTAAAGTTTGCAAGTCACACAAGACTAAAGTCAACTCCCAGGTTTGACCAAAGTCAACAATTCATGAATTAAGCTAGTTTATGACTAAATTCCCATCTAGCCAAACACTACCATCCTTTATGCATTTTCATAACAAGTAACTAATGATCTTCATAATTAACAATTACCATTCTAACATGCATAATTGGTCTAACACAACATCAAGAACACCAAAATACACAATTCATCAAATTAGGGAAAAAAACCATCTTCTTCCCTAGAACACCATGGATGGAGCTTCATGAAAGCTTCACCAAATGAGCTATAACTAACAATTCAACACATATAACTTGCAAGAACTCAATTAGACACCAAATCATGCATCAATTTCGAATTACAAGCAAGATTCAACAAGAACTCTAACAAAACCCACTAACTCAAGAACCCTAGTTCATCCCTACATCAAGAACATGAAACTCTAGCTAAAGAAGGAAGGAAACTTACTTATTCTAGCTTCTAATCACGAATTTCACAAAGAGGAGGCAAGATCTTCAAGTAATAAGCATCAATTTTAGAAGAACAAACTTCAACTAAGAGTGTGTGTGTGTGTTGTGTCGACTGGCAAAGGAGAAGGGAAAGAAAAGACCAATTTTGACACTTGCCCACAAACATAACACGTACACCCCTCCTTCCCACACATGTATATTTTCATTAAAACGCAGTACATGATATTAGGTTCGCAGATAATTAATCTAGACCTAACTAACTCCAATTTTGACAACGAAGATATTTTTAGAACCCCGGTTCAGAAGTGAACCCAAATATGTAAAAATCATTTTAACATTTAAATATCTCAGTTTTACTAAATTTTAACCCCATGGTTAAAAATACAATTAAATCAATTAAATCAAATAAAATCATATAAAATAATAAAATAATAAACAATAAAATATCACTTACCAAAAGTAATAAAATATTATAGGTCGGGTCTCGGGATGTTACAAACCGAATCGAACTAAAACTGAAAATGATGAATTTTTAAAATCGAATTCGGTTCGGTTCAGTTTTTTAGCCCAAAAGCTCATTCCTTAAGACCGAACTGAACCGAAACCGGTAAAACCGAAACCAAAATTGATGAATTTTCAAAACTAAAACTAAACTGGTTACATATTTTCACTTTTGATTGGTTTTTGATTCCGTTCGATTTTTTTTAACTTGGTCGTTTTCGTCGACTGTTGAAAGGGTTGACCCAATCAATATTTGATAAGTTGCTATCAAGTCCTTTGATTTCTTGTCGGTTGGCAAGGGGGTCATATGTAACTTATTTTATCTATCTCTTATAAGTCAAAGCTAAATGTGGTTAGTCACCACATAACATTTGCACTGGTGTCTTATCTTTAGTTCTCACATATGCTTCAATGAATTCACACAAACAATAACCGAAAATGGGGAATCATATGCTTGTTCTTGTTGTTACCATGATGAGCTTCATATGGAGTTCAAATGCAAAAGTTCAAATACAAGTAGGTGTGATTTTGGATACAAAAACCACATTTGGTAAGATGACCAACACTTGCATTTCGATGGCGATACACGATTTCTATCAAAAACACGAAAACTACACCACCATAATCCGCCCTCACTTCCGCGATTCGAAACAAGACACCGTCCAAGCAGCTTCTGCCGCCGTCGATCTCATGAAAAACGTTCAAGTCATGGCGATTTTAGGGCCCATGAAATCCTCACAAGCCGATTTCGTGATTGAAATCGGGAACAAATCAAAGGTCCCGATTATCTCACCCGCAACAAGTCCTACTCTTTCACCAAATGATAACCCTTACTTCATCCGTACCGCACCCGATTCTTCCTCTCAACTCAAACCCATAAAAGATTTGATCAAATACTTCAATTGGAGGGAAATTGTGTTTGTTTGTGAACATGGTGAATACGGAAGAGGCCTCGTTCCATATTTGCCCGATGCCATGCGGGATATTAATGTGAAAATCATGTCCCAAATCGTTATATATCCGTCGGTTTCGGATGATTGGATCCTTGAAAAGCTTTACAAACTAAAAACGATGCAAACTCGGGTTTTTGTGGTACACATGTTACCCGATTTAGCTTCGCGGTTTTTCAAGAAAGTGAACGAAGCGGGAATGATGGAAGACGGGTATGTTTGGATCATAACCGAAGTGCTCACAAGCCGTGTGCATTCCTTAAACGATATAGACATAGATTTGATGCATGGAGTACTAGGTGTGAAGTCGTATATCCCTAGGTCAAACGAGCTAATTAACTTTGAGAAAAGATGGAAACGTGAATTCCGGAGTTTGAATCCGGACGATGATGACGTGGCAGGATTAGACACGTTCGGGATATGGGCTTATGATACCGTGTTTGCACTAGCAACGGCATTGGAGAAGGTTGGGAATGGAATTAACACCACTTTCCAACAAGAAACCGAATCTACAACAACAGATTTGGACGCCATTGGAATATCGGATATGGGGTCGAGATTCATTCCATTGATCCGAAACTTGCGATTTAAAGGGCTAAGTGGCGATTTCCATGTCATTAATGGACAATTACAATCTTCAGTTTACCAAATAGTTAACATAATAGGAAATGGGGAGAATACAATCGGGTTTTGGACTCCCGAAAATGGCATTTCAAAGAAGTTGACCAATCAAACAAAAGGTCTCCGGGCCATCACATGGCCCGGAGACAGTCATATCGTCCCTAAAGGGTGGGAGCTCCCGACCAGCAATGAGAACAAGTTAAGGGTCGGGATTCCAGCAAAAGGTGGTTTTGTTCAGTTTATCGATGCAAACACGGACCCGAAAACCAAACAAGTTCTCGCGACCGGTTTTTGTGTGGATGTTTTTAACGCGGTAATTGATGAGTTACCTTACGCTGTCAAACATGAATTTGTACCTTTTGTTACTAAAGACGGCAATCGCCCCGCAGGAAGTTACAGTGATCTTCTTCACAACCTCGCCGACCGGGTAATTAAACACATTAATTTATATTTATACATTTATAAACTTGGTGAATAGTAATAGTGTTGAATTTTTTTATTTTTTTACAGCCGTCAACTTTAACTTTTTTTTCTTTTAATTTTAACTGTTTTTACATTTAAGGTTTTAGAATACTTATATTTTAACACAATTTGTTTTAATACGTGTTTTGTCCAAAAAAATATAATGTACAAATTAGTAATATAGCATTTACCAACTTAATTTTAAAACTTAAATTATTTATAGTATCCAAATTATTAAGAATATGAATTTATAGTTGTATGAATATCAGTAAACATTATTTGAGTATGATATGAAAATTATTGATAATACGACTTTATATTTATATGAATATCAGTAAACATTAGTTTGAGTATCGTATAAAAATCATATGCAGCGTCGCGTGGGGAAACGTACTAGTACGCCATCATTTTGACAACTAGTTGATTAATTTTTGATAATTTAACAGAATTATGACGCGGTGGCTGGAGACATTACAATACTTGCGAACCGTTCAGATTATGTGGATTTTACATTACCGTACACAGAAGCTGGTGTATCGATGATTGTTCAAATCAAAGATGAAAGAAAGAGTGCATGGATCTTCATGAGACCACTAGAAGAAAAGCTTTGGATAACAATCGGAGCGTTTTTCATATACACAGGACTTGTCATATGGGTTCTCGAGCATCGTGTAAACGAAGAATTCCGGGGCCCACCTCGTAAACAAGTCGGAATGATCTTTTGGTTTTCCTTCTCAACACTCGTTTTTGCACATAGTAAGTCCTACTTTTTAGTTTTTACAGTTTACGCACATGTTTAACACTAAGGTCAAAATGCATTTTAGTACATTATACTTGACTGATTAGGTCATCTACTACCATAAACTATTAAAAGTGCAACATACTACTCTGAATTTGACAAAACGGTCGATTAAGTACCCCCGACTCATTAATTTGGTCTTGTATTCTCACATTATTTGCTTCTAATATCAATATATTAGTATATTGAGATGGACATATATTTTTTAGTTCGTCAAAAGCTCCAACGAAAAGTCAAGTAAAAAAATGTGATCAAATTAATGAGTCATGTACTAAATCGACCATTTTGTCAAGTTCCGGTATAATGTTTCACCTTTATATAGTTCATCCTTATAGGCTTGACCGTCTACTCGTATTTATTCAAATCATCCAAAATATCCTCAAGGTAGTAGAAGACCTAGTCAGCTAAATTTATGGTACTAAAATGTATTTTGGCCTAACACTAATATGGTAGTTTAGAGGACCTAGTCAGCTAAATTTATGAAACTAAAATGTATTTTGGCCTAACACTAATACGATAGTTTAGAGGCTATGTATGTTCTGTTAAAAAAATGTGGTTAATCATTTAACGAATTTGGGGGTTTTATAGGGGAGAAATTGATGAGTAATTTATCGAGATTTGTGGTTAATAGAGATAATTCTCAAGATTTATAGAATCTTAGATAGAATTATAAGATTGTACATATCTTTCATTTAAATGTTTGTTGATATCTTTTGTACTCTATATATAGTGAATGAATACAATCATCTCTCTCAACTTAGAGAGAATTAAACCCTAATAGTGGTGATCGTGTGGGTGTTTGTGGTTCTGGTTTTGTCATCCAGCTACACAGCAAGCTTGACATCAATGTTAACTGTACAACAACTTCAACCTACTTACACTGATATCTATGAGATCATGAGAAACGGTGAATCAGTTGGGTACCAAGATGGTTCGTTTGTGGCGGATATGTTGAAAACAATGGGGTTTGAAGATAACAAGTTGAAAAACTACAGCACATTTGACCAATACGATGATGCCCTCCAAAAAGGAAGTAAAAACGGCGGAGTTTCTGCGATTATGGATGAGCTCCCGTATATTCGGGTTTTTTTGGCTAAATATTGTACCAAGTACACCATGACGGGTCCCACCTTCAAAACCGCGGGCTTCGGTTTCGTAAGTTTCATTCCATTCCTTTTTATTTCATTCCCGTGTTCAATTCCTTGAAACGATGACTATGGGTTTTAATTATCCGATTCAAGTCAAAGTATCAGGAAATATTTGCTCGACTCGTTTAATAATTACTCAGATCAAGCTCGACTTGAACTCGAATAAGTTTTTAAAATTATTCATCGAGTTCGAGCTCGATACTCGTTTTTTATCCAATATATTTTTTAAATGAACTAAATTATAAACTTGAAAAGCTCTTTTCTGAAATCTTAGGTTCAAATCTCGTTACCAAAATATATTTTAAGTTTTAGAACACAAAAACCTTATACTTCCTCCGTTTCAAAATAAGTGATACACTTTAGAGTTCACGTTATTGAGGCAAAATATGATAATTAAGGTTAATTAGATAAAATTGGATAGTTAGTGGATGATGGGTCCCACATATATTGATTAAAGTGATTTTAATGATGTTTAAAAGTAAAAGTAAGGGCACATGTGTCATTTCACTATATTAAAGAAGATAGTTAGTAGGTATGAGCTCCACTAACTTTTACCAAATATGGTAAGTTTTCAAAGTGTATCACTTATTTTGAAACACCAAAAAATGGAAAGTGTATCACTTATTTTGAAACGGAGGAAGTATAAATTAGGCTCGTTCCACTCGCTAAGCTTGATTAGCTCGTTCAATTCAAATACTTAAACGAGCTTTTAATCGAGTCGAGCTGATGGAGTATTGTTTTTTAATGCTCAACTCATGAAAGTAATCGAGCACTAATTTTTGTTCGAACTCGACTAGATCTCGCATATTTTCAAACTCGAACTCTAGTTAAACGAGCTCGATCTCGAGTAGCTTGTCAATTACTCGATTCGTTAACATCTCTAACGATGACTGTACTTACATACAGGCATTTCCAAAAGGATCACAATTGGTCCATGATTTTTCTCGGGCAGTCCTAAAAGTGACCGAAGAACAAATGACCAACATTTCCAAACAATGGTTTGGCGAATCACCCGAGTGTGATCAGCAGCACGAAACCACAATCACCTCCGACAGACTCACACTCGATAGTTTCAAAGGACTTTTTCTCATTGCTGGCTTATCATCGACTTCTGCAATCATTATTTTCTTCTTTATGTTTTTGAATCAAAACAGAGAAATTTTAGTGTCACAAAGTTCAATTACCCAAAAGCTTTCTACAATTGCAAAAACATTTGATCGATTTAAGGATGATGAATCCAAACGAACGAGCCCAGATGCAGGAATCGATGAATCGGATAATATCAATAATAGTCCAGCAGTAAGTGTATTTCATCAAGAAGCTGGAGTTTTTTCTAATGATGAAGGGTTTTCTACTACTGAACCTGGGACTCCAATTAGTGACACAATTCAAATTATAGAACCGTTGCCCTAATCATCAGGGAAGGGATCGAACCCATAACCTCTAGTAGATCATAGGACAATTTTATTTATTTGTCTATTATTTAGTTAATTGTATAAATATTAACAAGACTAACTATAGTACGTAAATGTTATTTTCTTTTTATATCATTATAAGAAGTATATTATACATTTAATCATTGTAAAAAAATTGCATGACAAATGCCTAAACTTGAAGCTGTGAATGGATCTCGCTTTAGAGTGCATTCACGTTTTTGTCAATCTAGGAACGTGCAACAATGAAATTACATTACTAAATCTTTCTACTTATATTTCTAGTGATTTGATAAATAAAGTATTAAAACAAAAGATGAGATTAACAAAAGAAAATTAGTGACAATATAATTTTTTGTAAAACTATACATGTTCATTGTAGGCATGGGATAAGCTGCTGAATTTGGCTAAAAGCTAATTTAAAACACACAAATTAGGGAAATAAGGTAATAAGTCCTCTTTATAAGTTAAAACAAGCGAGTTAAGTAGTTAGATGATGAAAATATATCACAACTAGGGGTTTTCATTATTCGGATATAACCGGATTGTCTAAATGGACAATTTGAATTAAATCGTTTGGATTGGTTTTTTGGTTTTTTTGATCGGTTTGGACTTGAACCAAATTAATAGTTTGCTTTTCGGATTGGATTTGGTTTTCATTGTAAAATCCGGATTGTCCAAAAAATCCAAATAGTAATATACACATGTTTAAATATATTTAAATTCGGATTGGACTTTTGCATATATTATTGTAAATGTTACAAGCTATGAATTAGATTTGTTTTTTTTTTTTTTTTTTTTTTTTTTGAACAGCAAACAAGGGATTAAGGACGGGAGCTTCGGCAATACCATCACCCCCGACCCAAAACCCCGAAGAACTAACATAACATTAAACAAAGCTAGCAAGGGGCTAGCACCACAAAAACAAAAGAGTCCATAAACAAGAAAGACAACGAGAAAACAAAACTCCTAAAAACCAACCCCAAACATACACTCCAATTGCAGCAACTAACAAGAAAAAAAAAAACACGATTTAGGATCCGATAACCAAGCACCCAATGATTCGCAGAAAGCTTTCCGGAAGCCCTGCATTTTATCCAAGCAAAGGACATCACCTGAATATTACTTAAAACGCCCGCCACCCGGTCGGATCTCCTTGTGTCATTCCGAAACACCTTAGACTTGTTTTTATGTATAAAATAATTTATCGTTTTAAAATTGTACATATTGAACTTAATATTAGTTATGTTATATACTTTTGTAGTCTTGTGAAGTATATATTAAGGAAAAAACGGTTTGGTTCGGATAAAACCAAACCAACCAAATTGTAATTTGATTTGGATCGGTTTGGTTTTAAATTAGTTTGGATTGGATCGGTTCGGTTTGAACATTTCAAATCCAAAAAACTATTTGAATTCACCTTCGAAAAAATCCAAATTATCCAAACGAACATAACGTGTGTGTTTTAAATTACTCTTTTATTAATTAAATTAAGTTATTAATTAATGGTAACAAAAACCAAAGTGAAAAAGAACCAAAAGGGGCGGGATAAATATTGACCAAAAAGAAAGATTCACTCGACGACTTCACAAGGCCTTCTCGCAAGAGTTCTAGGGTTTGTCTCTGCGACTGCGTTCATTGTCAATCAATCAAAGGAGAACACCGCCGCTAGCCACCGTCAAACAGCAACCATGGCTACTAAAGTGCAGAGGATTATGACCCAACCAATCGTACGTATTTCTCATCTCTCAACAACTTACCCTAATTCTCTAATTACTTACTAACGCAATTTCAATTTTGCTCTCTTTCTGTTTGCTTCAGAATCTCATCTTTAGGTTTCTCCAAAGTGTAAGTTTTCTGTAATTTTCAATATATTTTCGATCTTCGTACACTTTATTGGATGTTTTCTTACATTTTATGTTTTAATTACGAAACAGAAAGCTCGTATTCAGATATGGCTGTTTGAGCAGAAGGATTTGAGGATCGAAGGCCGCATTATTGTATGTGTTACTAAACACACCTCACTAGCATTTTTTTTAAAAATTAATTCTGCTTTTTAACTACTGTCTAATATTTAGGGGCTAGGACTAATATCTATGACTTGATTTTAACTGAAAAACAGTTACATTTTGATTTTTATGTTAAAGTTTTTCTTTTTTTGAAATTAATCACGTTTGCTAGCTACATATTGCTTTATAACAGATGGTTACTAGTAGAATTAAATCTGTAGGGGCTATTTGGTTGTGATTTTTTTCTGTGCATTTTTCTTAAATTTCTTAAAGATAACTTAAAAAGCCAGTGTTGAACTTCTTAGGAAAAAATATTATAGAAAATGGAAAACCCTCTTTTCACTTCTACAATTAAATTTCTGAAAACCAACTTCTAGAGTTTCTGTAAACAAGTCCTCATGTTTTGTCTTCCCTAAACCCTTAGTTCAAAGATATATAGAAAAGTTATATCATTTGTGTGCTGTTTGTTTGATGTAGGGATTTGATGAGTGCACTTTGTATTGTTTGAATACAAAGAACTATTGTATTGACAGCCTTATTATCCCGTTTAGTTTAATGATATTTAATGTGTGTTATTTGTTGTTTTTAGGGGTTTGATGAGTACATGAATTTGGTTCTTGATGAAGCTGAGGAAGTCAGCATAAAAAAGAAGACCAGAAAGCCTCTAGGTTTGTCATATTTTAATGTGTTTTCTCTGTGTATGCTCAATGTTTTTCTGATTTTGGATATATTTTTAGGCAGGATTTTGCTGAAAGGAGACAACATTACCCTCATGATGAATTCGTATGTCACTTGTTTTTGTACACACACACTACACTTTTTTGTCATTTCAATTTGATTAATTAACATCCGTTTGTTTCTCAGGGGTAAGTAAGTAGCAAGGAGCATTTGCATGAGGATAGCTGTTGAATTCAAGAAATTGCAACTTATGTTATGCGTTATATTGATGAATCTTAGTTAGGAACTTGTGTGAGAATTGATCGAGAATGTGTTAATGTTTAGTTTTATGATGGAATCTTGTTGGAAAGTTGCATTTTGTATGGGGCTATTATTTGGAAAGACGCAAAAACATGCTCTTAAGTTATGTTTTTCCTACATATACTATATGCCAAAATTTCTGTAACATTATTAATACATGCAAGAACATCAATTATTCACCATGATTAAGAGGAAGCTCACACTTTTTAATCAGTCTAATTTACATGTTGCGTATCATTAACATTTCTCAGACATCAAAAATATATAACATGCATTAGGGATGTGTTTTGTTCTAGAACCGGATCGTAATTGAAAACTGAAATTAAGTAAAAACAATAAACGAGAATGGGACCAAAATGATGGTTTCAATTCAATCTAGTTATTTCTAAAACCGTAGACTACATTATCAATCTTGACTATAATTGTTTTAAGAATGTCCCATAACAAAAAAACAAAACAAAAGAGAAAACAGAACGAAAAGAACAAAAAATGAGAAATAAGAACCAACTTGAAAAATGTAAATCAGATCTGATTCTATTTTTCATTAAAACAAAACTCATCCCTAACATGCATATAAACTTGATTAATCATTATGCTACAGGCCAAAATTTCATTACAAATGAATGTGCTAATTGATGTAACATTAAATTGGGGGAGAAATCAAGCCTTTTTCCTTTTGCATTCTCTCTCTATAAATCTTCAAACCCATGTGCCTACAACATTAACAATCATAAAATAATTAAACGAAAATAAAAATTAACAAAAAATACACATAATTAATCACCTTCCAAGCATCAAAACAGTCGCTTGCGGATTCGTTCCCGGCGAAATCGAAAACGTGGAACCATCAACAACTCGAAGCGATCCAACGCCGTTCACCTTCAAATTCGAATCAACCACCCGCCCCACCACACACCCGCCATGGTAATGCCAAATCGTATTCACCGTCTGCCGGCAAAACGCACCCAAATCCTCATCGCTCGAAATATTCACCGGCAAACTGGGCCCCACAAACCTAAACGCCGCACCGGACCACCCCCAAAACCTAAACCTACGCATGGCTCGACTCCTTAACAACTCCCCAATCTTACGAGTTCCGTTCACACACCTCTGCAAATCCACCGGGTTACTGAAGTAGTTAAACCGAACAATCGGGTTTGTTCCAATTTCCGTCGAGGCTAACCGGAGCGAACCGACTGATAACGGCCCGATGATTTTTTCAATAATGCTGGCTACACTGAAATACAAAGGGGAAGAAGGTGGTCTGAGGAAGGTGGAGTGTACAGGGTTAGGGTATGGAAGAACGTTTGATGATGCTTCGATGTAAGCACCGGAATCGGTAATGCCCACCACCTGTATGAGAGAATGCTGCAGTAACCTCGGTGACAAAAACGATACGCCGTTTCGTGGATTATCGTACATGAAATGCCCGACGAACGGAGAATGACTAACCACCGGAATCCCCCAAGAAGAGAGGTATGATCGTGGACCGATGCCGCTTAATAGAAGCAGTTGTGGGCTGCCGATTGCTCCGGCGGAGAGTATTATCTCTCCTTTTTCCTTTAACATTGCACGGTGGTAACGGCCGGAGTGATCAGTGAAAACAACGCCGATAGCGTCTGGATTATCATTGAATAAGATCCGATTCACGCTGGCGTAAATTCCGATTTTGATATTGTTTTCTTTAGCTAGATTTAGAAGATCGGCGGCACTGTGTCGGTGGCCGGAGCCGTTGAAGGTTGAACCACCGATTTTTGTGCCAATAGTGT
The DNA here is from genome assembly GCA_963853835.1 of Calendula officinalis. Taxonomy (NCBI): domain Eukaryota; kingdom Viridiplantae; phylum Streptophyta; class Magnoliopsida; order Asterales; family Asteraceae; genus Calendula; species Calendula officinalis. The sequence continues at coordinate 3,023,545 of OY970834.1, forward strand.
GTTTCAAAGTGAAGCCGTTAAAAGGTCGAATTCCAGCTTCTAATAATCCATCACGAAGCGCCGATTGCCATGACTGTAACTCCGGTTGAAACACGATTGTTTTCTCAATCCATTTATAAGATCGATCGAGTGAAGCCGCATCCCAATTGATTCCGGAACGGTTGTAGAATTCTTCGTCGGCACGGCTGTAGAATCCGGCGTTGATGACGCTGCTGCCGCCAAGAATGCGACCTCTGGCGTTCGGAACGCCTTCGTCGGAAATGAATCCGTGTGCCGGAGAATAGAAGGGATCGACTTGCCGGAGTGTGGCAAGGAATCCTTCTTGCCTCATGACGTTAGGGCTTCTATGCGGAACACCACCTCTCTCAAGAAGTAAGACACGGTAGTTGAGGGATAACGTTGCCGCCAGGGGGCAGCCGGCGGTGCCACCGCCGACTATTATGTAGTCAAACGAGTCCTCCGGCGGAAGTGCGGTGGCATTAACAACGAAAGACATGTAAGTGGGACCTGGAATAACAACAAATCGAAATTCAATTACTTCAATAAATAACTTAAAACATTTAATGTAAAATTTACTTACTCTCAGATGTTGATGAAAGTCGAAAGAAGAACATCATGATTGTGAAGCAGATGATGATGATTGACGCCATTAATGGCGGATATCAATAGAAATTGATATTGCAGGTTTTCTATTCAGAGAGACCTGAATCTGAAATAGCAAATTGATGAGAAATCAAGATTTTAAGGGTTTTGGTGGGAAACTCTGTTAGCGTATGCATTCGTGTAAATACGAATGTATTACTTCTATTATTTTTTGTGGGGAACTCTGTCGTTATTATTTTTATTCCTATGTCTAACACAATTTTTAGAACATTTTCCTATTTACGTCTTGTTAAAAGAAATTTATTTTAGAATGTTAGATCAAATAAACACCTATAGAAACAGGGAGAAAAAGAGTTTTAATATTTGCATAATAACTATAAGTGGATTTCTGCTTGCTTTTGGTTAATCGACATTGTTGGTATAGAAGCTTCAGTTCCACCTATCGGTTGAGAGCTTCGGTTTGTTGACATTGTTAGCATAGAAGCTTTAATTCCACCGATATTGTTGGCAGGGCCGGTCCAATCAATTTTCAAGCCTTGGGCGAAATCTTAAAAATGGACCCCTGAAATAATTTTTTTTTCCAAATAACTAAAAAATTTCCTCCATATTAAAAGTGTCGCCCCAATCTCCAAGTTAAATTTCCGGATTGAACACTGTAGTCCGCCTATTTTTAATATTCCGTTAGACTTACATTATTCAAATGAGTTTACAAATATGTATACATAGAACTGATTTTTTTTAAAGTGGACCCCTAAATTTGGTGGACTCTGGGCGGCCGCCCTTGTCGCCCATGCTCAAGGACGATCCTGATTGTTGGCATAGAAGCTTCAGTTCCACCTAACATTTGAGAGCCTTGGTAAATCGACATTGTTGGCATAGAAGCTCCAGTTGCACCCATTCAGACTTCAAATTAGCACCTACTCCCTCCGTCCCACAAAAAACTTCCCATTTGACATGGGCACAAGTTTTAAGGGGATAGTTAGTGGTGGGGTCATTGGTAATTATTTTGATTAAAATATAAGATTGGTTTGGAGAGAGAAAGATGGTTAGTGGATAGTTAGTGGTGGGGTCCTTAGTAATAATAGTATTTTATTATGTGGAGCCCATCCATTGAATGAAATGGGAAGTTTTTTGTGGGACAAAAAATTAAGGTTAAATGGGAAGTTTTTTGTGGGACGGAGAGAGTATAAAATAGGGAGAAAAAGATTTTAGAATTTGAATGATAACTAAATTGGATTTCTGTTTATACTAGTTTGAATATGATATGATGTTAAATTCACAAAATTGAAAAACAAAAAATGGTCTAAAGACGTTAGAATCGTTATAGCAATTGGAATGATCCCTTAATTTTTTTTAACATTCACTTCCCTAATCATTTGTCAAATCATTTGAAATGTTACTTCTCCAGTATTTGAATTGTTTGTATTACTACTACGAATATTGTTATTATGTTTACTATATGATATATATCTATTTGCTATCAACGCTCCAGCCTACTGTCCCCTTTTGATGGTTGATTGTTTTGTGTATGCATATACTATAAGTTTTAGTGTTAATATTATATGTTTACATTATAATTATAAGTTTTAGTGTAAAAGATGGTGTTATGCATAAGTGATGGTCTTATAACACCAAATTAGTAAGATGGCATTAATTAATACTAAGAAACATGCATGTAAAACTTTGATTTATTATTATTATTGCTATTGCTATGGCCAAAATTTTATTACAGTTATCACAAACAAGCATGAATTTATGAATACAACAACACAACTAATGCAACATTAAAAAATGGTGAAAATCAAGCACTCCTCTTTTGAATTCTATCTCTCAAAATCTTCAAACCCATATGCCTTCCCATCATCAAAACAGTAGCCTGTGGATTAGTCCCCGGTGAAATCGAAAACGTCGAACCATCAACCACCCGAAGCGAACCAACACCAAACACCCTCAAATCCGAATCAACCACCCTCCCAACCAAACACCCCCCATGGTAATGCCAAATAGTACTCACTGTCCGCCTACAAAACGCACCCATTTCTTCATCACTCGATTGGTTCACGGGAAACCTCGGGCCCACAAATCTAAACTCGGGCCCGTTCCACCCCCAAAACCGGTACCCACGCATAGCCCGGCTTCTCAACAACTCCCCAATCTTACGGGCCCCGTTCACGCACCTTTGTAAATCCACCGGGTTGTTAAAGTAGTTGAAACGGACAATCGGGTTTGTTCCGATTTCAGGTGAGGCTAACCGAAGTGAGCCCGCAGATAACGGGCCGATTATTTTTTCCATAATGCTGGCGATGCTGAAATACAAAGGGGAAGATGGTGGTCTCATGAAGCTAATGCGTGTAGGGCTTGGAAATGGGAGGATATTAGATGATGCTTCTAGGTAAGCACCGGAATCGGTAATGCCCACCACCTGTATGAGAGAATTCTGCAGTAAAAACGGTGACAGAAATGATATTCCGTTTCGTGGATTGTCGTATAAAAATTGTCCGACGGACGGAGAATTTGTAACCACCGGAATTCCCCATGATGAAAGGTATGATCGTGGGCCGATGCCGCTTAGTAGGAGTAAGTGTGGGCTGCCGATTGCTCCGGCGGAGAGAATGACCTCTCCGTTGACGTTTAATAATGCACGGTGGTAATGGCCGGAAGCGTCGCGGATAACGACTCCGGTGGCGTCTGAATTTTCGAATAAGATCCGTTCCACGCTGGCGTAGACGGCGATTTTGAGGTTGTTTTCTCTCCCGAAGTTTAACAGATCTGCGGCGCTGTGTCGGTGGCCGGAGCTGTTGAAGGTAGAACCGCCGATTTTGGTGCCTAGAGTGTGTCTTAAAGTGAAGCCGTTGAAAGGTCGAATTCCGGCTTCCAATAATCCATCACGGAGTGCCAATTGCCAAGACTGTAACTCCGGTTGAAACACGATTGATTTCTCAATCCATTGGTATGAACGCTCAAGTGAATTTAGGTCCCAGTTGATTCCGGAACGGTTGTAGAATTCTTCGTCGGCACGGCTGTAGAATCCGGCGTTGATGGCGCTGCTGCCGCCAAGGACGCGACCTCTTGCGTTAGGAACGCCTTCGTCGGAAGTGAATGCTTGCGCCGGCGAATGTGAATCGGCTCGCCGGAGTGTGGAGATGAAGCCTTCCTGTCGCATGACGTTAGGGTTTGTATGTGGAACACCGCCTCTTTCAAGAAGTAAGACACGGTGGTTGATTGATAATGTTGCTGCCAAGGGGCAACCGGCGGTGCCACCGCCGACTATTATGTAGTCAAATGAGTCCTCCGGCGGAAGTGCGGTGGCGTTAACGACGAATTCCATGTAAGTAGGAGCTGGAAATAAAGCAAATCGAAATTTGATTAATTTAACAAACCGATCAAATAAATTGTTTAAAATTTACTTACTCTGAGATAATGTGGATGAAATTCGTGAGAAGAACATCACGAATGTGAAGCAGGTGGTGATGATTGACGCCATTAATGGTGGAAATGAAGAGAAGGTGATATCCTGGGTTTCCGATTCAGAGAGACCTGAATCTGAATGGTGCTAAAATACAAAAACAGTGAATTGTTGTAAAATCAAGATGATAGGGGTTTTGGGGATGTTGAATTTAGTTTTTTGGTGGGAAATTCAGTTTGAGTGTGCATAGTTGCATACTTGCATTCTGTACTGTTAAATCCGACTTTAATGTTATTTTTTTTCTGAAACGATGACAAAATTAGTAATAATAAGTAATACATATCAAAATAAGTGAATCATTTTGAAATTTATATTTTTTAAAGTAAAATAAGATAATAAGAGATTAGTGAAATTAAATAGGGTAATTAGAATGGATGGCCTCACACCTTTTACTATTTTGTTACTTTTTATAAATGATGAAAAAATTAAATATAGGAAGATGACAAAAATTAATAGGCTCCACCCCTTTAATGATATTCAAAGAGGGATAAGTAAGGGTAAATGAGTAATCTTAAATATAAAAACTTACCAAATAAGATAAATTATTAAAGTGATTCACTTATTTTGAAAGTGATTCATTTATTTTGATACGGAGAAAGTAATAAAAAGAGAAATAATATTTGTGTCTATTTGTCTATCAATTTCTAAATTTAACATGTTTAATTCACTAATTCTCTTTCTTCGTATCATCATTTGATTTTAACAAATGTCATCATCAAATAGGTAGGCACATGAGTAGACACAAATAGTAGACACCAATATCATTCCTCTAATAAAAAATGAGGTTTTCTTACAAGAAATCATGGTTCAAATCTTATTGGCTAAATACTTTAGGATGGACATGAAAAAAAATAAAAGCATACATGCACATGAATAACAGTTGGACCGCATACATTAGATTAAAAACTCGATTTACCCCGAATAGACTGAACATTAATCTCTCTTTGTTTTACTTGATGATGTGAGATAATTGAAATATTGAATATCAAACTAACGAGTTTGTTAAGTAAACTAGTGGTGTTTAAAACCGGATTTTCAGATATCCGATTAGTGGATTTTTACTCTTCGAATTCGGTATCCAAAATTCGGATATCCGATATCTGAAAAAACAAATTATTCAAATATGTTTCGGAATTTTCAGGTATTTTAGATACTTCTCGGATATTTCTGATTTCAAATATCCGAATATTTTCAAAACATTATCCGGATCCAATATCTAAAAATTGGATATCCAAATTTCGGATATCTCTTCAGATATCTAATTTTTTAGATATTTTTACACTCCTCTAAATAAAACCATACCGTGTAAGGTAAATACCAATTTCAAATAAAAACTACTAGCATTATATATTATCATACTACTTTATTAAAATAGTGAGCTTAATTATATCTTTCATAGATGCGATATGTTTTGACTTTTGCCAAACAAGACTAAAAACTTAAAATAATGGAAACAAACACAGACCCGTCGATAATTAAACAAAGTAAAATCATTATCAAAGGCCATCAATAAGTTTTAGCCATGAACTCTAAACTTGTGTAGAAATTATATAACAAATTTCCGAATAACTAAGAAGTTACAAACAACAAAACGAAGACTATATTTATGAAGTTAAAGTGCTACATCAAGAAGAATATAAAAAGAACGGTATAGAAACCCAAAATGTATCATCTTGCACGAATTTAGTTAGCAATAATTTACAATGTCTAACCAAAATCTTAATGCCATATAAATTCTCATGTGACCATGTCACCTTTAGTTACGATTATACAAACCAAATCGTAAGTTTAAAAAAATTATATAAAATATATACCTAATTATTAAAAAAAAAGAATCTTAATATAAGATAAATCAATGAATCCACCAAATGACAAATTGCTATTAATATTCGATTTTAACAAGCAACTATATTGGCTCAGTATTCAATATCTCTAATTTAATTTTATTCGTATTCCCCAATAGATAAAATTATAGAAAGTGATTTATACACTATAATTATAGAAGATGATCTCTACACCACCTAAACTATACATCATATTGTGCAATACCTTAAAGTAAACTATACAAACATAATAAAATAATAATTGTGGTATGCAAAGTAGCTTTTGTGATGTAAAAATTACCTTCAATTTATACACCACGCATTTTAGCTATTATAATAAAGTATACAAATATATTAGAACATTGACTATGATTTGTGAAATGTTAGCTTTTGTGGTGTATAGATCACTAATTATATTATAGTATCTGGTATCTAAACATATTTATTTTATGTTATATGAGCTACAATACAATCTTATGTCTAAATTGTCATACATCTACCAACGGGTGGCTAGAACTCGTCAATTGAAGGTATGGCATTCGTCGGTTGAAAGTACTATTATCTCCAATTCGTCTAGAACTTGTTGGTTGAAAGTTTTCCTTCTTCTCATCTGATATCTAATGACTTCAATAACTCGTTGATTGAAAGTTCAAGAGAGGGATAGGGGAGAAAGGGAAGAGAGAGGAGAGAGGAAGGAAAATATATTATTGTTACAAACTTTTCAGTTTTTCATAAGTGGAGAAAAAACGATATGATATTACTGTGAAAAAATTGACAAAATTGATAAATTCAAAATTGATACATTATTCATTCCATTAATAGATTCCCCTTCCATGGGTCTCATCAACCTCGATTCTCTCTTTCATGATAGCAACCATCCATATCTAATCAAATTTGTATTTTTCACTTTACTTTTCAATTTTTAGGAAAATGAAATGGCATGATTTTTTTTAACGGCCAGTTAGTAGTGGTTCGAGTATAGATAGTGACATCCATAAGGGGTAATATGTCTTCTCTCAAACCTTTCACTTTTTTATTCACGACGGGACTTGAACCCATGACCAATAGATAATGGGCAACACCTTAAATCCTCCTTAGATATCACTAGGCTACAAGCCCTGGGTGAAATGGCATGAGTTAATCACATAACTAATTAAAATGAAATGGCATAAGAATTACTCACTCTGTCCCAAAAAAAATTCTTGTTTTTTTAAAAAAAATTGTCCCATAAAAAATTCTCATTTCTTAAATTTGAGGGGTTCATTTAATATTATAATATCATTATCAATTATTCGACCAATAAAATATTTTCTCTTTCCAATGTAATCTTATATTTTAAATTAAAAGTATTACCAAAGATCTCACCACTAACCATCTCCTAAAATCTTATGCCAAGAGAAATGAGAATTTTTTTGTGGGACGAATGGAGTATTATTTAAATGATTAAGATTTATCTTTTAAAATTACAAAAAATTAAAGAACTTGAATAATTACTTCAATTTGTAACTAATTAAAAGATATTTTTATCTCTTTTTTCTTATACTTCCTCCTCTTCAAAGTAATTATTGCAGTTGTCATTTTTTTAAGTATTAAAATAAGTGATATATTTAAAAATTTATTTTATTTGATAAAAAGTAAGTGAGACTTATTCAATTTAATCAAATATAACTTATATTATAATATTTTATTTTAAAACCGTGAAACAAACAGTGTACTCTGTATTATTTATATTTTGAATGAGGTGAAGTATATTTAAAAAGGGATGAACTATTAACTATAAATATACAAAATCAAATAATTAAAATATGGGTTTTGATAATTGTTTCTAAGTGCATAAAAATTGTACATCAAATTATGAGATGAAGTGGTTCCTAAAATTCAGGGGTAGTTATAGATTGATTTACAAATTTCTGATGCGTGTCTATTGACAGCTCTTAGGGCTGTCATTATCAAAACCCTTAAAATACGACTCTTTTTTTTTACCGATAATCTAATCTACTTCTAAATCTATCTATGTCCACTATGGGACTTGAACCATCAATCTTAAGGTTGGGGACAACTATATTTACCTCTAGGACATTGGCTCTTTGGTGTTAAAATATTACTACTTCCTCCGTTTCAAAATAAGTGATACCTTTTTCATTTTGGGGTGTTTCAAAGTAAGTGATACACTTTGAAATTTTCCTTATTTGGTAAAATATAGTAGGACCATACCCATTAACTATCTCTTTTAATAAAGTGAAATGACACATTTACTCTTACTTTTACTTTTAAACATCATTAAACTCACTTTAATCATAATATGTAGGACTCATCACTCACTAATTATCTAATTTAATCTAATTTAACCTCCATTGCAATCTTTTACCTTAAAAACATGAAAACTAATTTATGTCACTTATTTTCAAACGGAAGAAGTAATACAAATTATTTATCCAATGTTTTATCATAGCATACATATATATACTGTAACGCCCTAAACTTTCTTGTATTAAATTTTATACTTTTATTATATAAAATTTTGAGTTAATCATTTACTTGAGATTACGTGTTATGTGTATGTACTGGGTATTTAATCCGTGCGATAATTATGTGACGTTTGATGATTCCGGGTATTAATTAAGTGTGTGACGTTTCGTAGAGGTATTAAACCCGTTGATACAATTGTAATTAATTATCATATATTTCAAATATGTCATTTATGAATTGAACTTGTGTTATCAATTTTGTGTGCCCGAGTCCTAATGGTTGTATGTCGCTGGATTAATTTAATGGTTAGATGTATTACTTTGAGTTTGGAACATGTCGGGTTGTGGCCGACGGAAGGCCATGGCCGAATAAGATTAGTGAGTCCCCGAGTTAAAGAGTTAATCCGAATAGGCTTGGGCTTATGTGCTGATGATTGGTGTTCAGCCCGAGATGGAAGACTATTAGACCGGTGCCAATGGTGACGGGAACTGACGCCGTCAGTTTCCGCCAACTCAGCGCCACGTCAGCATACAAACTAACTAACACTAAACTGACGTACCCATGCCAACAGCACTCCGTCACTTCACCAACTTTGGGCCCCACCACTTTTCTTTTTCTAATAAAATATACAACTAATTAAAACATATAACTAATAAAAATAAATTACATTAATTAAAAAAAGACATTATATAAAAAGTTTATTTTTTAAAAAAAAAATTGAATTTTTTAGATTTTTTTTGAATTTTTTAGAATTTTTTTTAGCTTTTTTTAAATATTACCTTTTTTAAAAACTTAAAAAAAAATCAAAAAAAAATAAAAAAAGAATATTACGCTCTCTCTCTTCCCCTCTCTCTCTCGCTCCTCTCCTCCTCCGTTTCTTCCCTCGCCGCTTTCCCGACTGGCGCTCCAACCGGCGGCCAACCGGCGGACCGTGCCAACGGCGCCGGTTCCGTCGGTGGCCGGGCCTCCCGATGGCACCCGTCTTAGGCTTGAGGCCCGATATGTAGTGGCATCACTAGCAATTATTAGAGCGTAATTCTCATTTGTCCTTACCCTAATCTGCCGTATTGAGTTTTTCTTTTTTTCCCCAAACCGTAACCTCCTTCATCCCAATTGTTCATCCATTGGCGGCTGGAAATCGAGGAGAGGGAATGAGAAACGAGCAAGAGCACACAAGCAAGTTCAATTAATTTCTATGATCATATGTGAACACAAGCAAGCAAGCTAGCTAGTCCAATTAATTCTCCGATCCATGTGAACACAAGCAAGCAAGCAAGCAAGCAACTTGTCAAATTAATTCTCTGATCCTATGTGAACGCAAGCAAGCAAACACGTCCATTTAATTTTTCTAATTTCGTGTGATTCAGGAGCCATCGACATTGTAGAGCGGTGATCGGGATCATTCTTATCGGTAGTTTATTCCCTTATGAATTCTTTGACTTCTTCCCTGCTTTCCGTTGTTTTCTTCCATATCAATCCAATTGTTAACTACCGATTCTTGTAATGTTCTAATGAGTATGTGATTGAGCAGAATCAAGCTAAGTGATGTGGGTGCAAGACCAAATAACAGTCGTGTCCCGAGTTTCTGTATTGCCGAGTGGGATGTGTTGTTCATGTTTGATTCGGTAGTGTTATTGATCCCATTTGAGATCAAGCCGAGAGGAGAAGGATACCAGGCAGCATCGCTAAAGCTTTAGATTCTGATTTCGGTTTCGGTAGTATCTCGTTCCCATTTCTCTGTAATTGTCTCTTTCGTTAATTCCAGAAATATTTATGAAGAATTGTACGTGAGTTCTAGTCACTGTTTTCGGTGTCGGGTTCGTTTGTTTTTATTTTTATAAGGTTTAGTTGAGCTGCATTTTGGACAGCTTGTTTCCGCGATGTTCAAACCCGTTTTTGACCCGTTTCGAATCTGAATCCGGGCTCCGGGTCTTCTAGACTTCTGTAGCCCGTCCTTATACCTTTCCGCCCATATTTTTAAATAATTTATTGGAGTTACGGTTCTCAAGTTAGGGGCATTTCAATACGGGTCTGCAGTGCTGAAACTCAGTCTTAAACAACTCTGTTGCAGACCTGTTCCGGGACCCTTCGGGGCAGAACCGAGCCGAACTTTGTGAAGACAAATTGTAGAGTTAGGTGTCTTTTAATTGCTGTAAAAATTTGGGATCTTTCCGAATAACGGTTTGGGAGTTATAACCGTTACGATAAGTGGTCGCGGGTTGGGCAGATTCCGATTTTGTTGGTATTTTGAGGTCGGCTTTTGACTAGGGTTTTATTGTAAATGTGATATAGGTCAGGAAGTGTCTCGGTTCTGATTTTTGGCTGTTGCGTGGATGTTTGGAAACTAGCAAAGCTAAGGTGAGTATTCTCACCGTGTATTCAGTTTTAACGTTATACATGCATGACTTACGTGTTACATTTCTTGCACCATAATTGTTATCTGAGTTTGATCTGTTATCTGAGTTTGATCTGTTATCTGAGTTTGATCTGTTATCTGAGTATCTGAGCAGCTGTTTACTGATTCATGATCTGAGACATTGTGCCTGGGTAACTGAGCTCGGCACAGAGTCATTCTGTGCTATTACATGCTAGGGCAATCTGAGATAATTATGTTAATAAAATAATAAAACATAATAACACACATCTGAGTTTTGGGATAACCTCCCGTCTGAGTTTTTGGAATTATTCCCGTCTGAGTTTTGGGATAACCTCCCGTCTGAGTTTTTGGGATTATTCCAGTCTGAGTTTTGGGATCACTCCCGTCTGAGTTTTGGCTTATGCCTATCTGAGGTGTGAGGAGGTACGAGGTTGATCTCTCGTCCCAAGTCACACAAGCGCGCTATATAAATTAAAATCTGAGTAATAAAATCTGAGAAATAAATCTGAGTAATTAATCGAGTAGATTCTGAGTAGGAGTACACCGATGTGCCCTCATGTGTTGTATGTTATGATTGTTTGCATTTTGAGAATTATTCACTCAGCTTCTCCAGTTGACCCCTATTTTCCCCCACATTGTTTCAGGTACCAGCAGAGAAAAGGAGAAGGTGGACGGTTGACCGCTGTATCTTTCATTACCGATGTGGACGGCATTTAATATTTTAAAAACACTTAATTTTAACTATTTCCGCATTAAATATATTTTAAATGAAAATACTATTATTGGGATTTAATTATTCAAGTTATTGGGACCTTTTGATTATAATTTTGTTTTTCAAAAATTTTAAAAATCTTGTAAATTTTAGGGTGTTACATATACTTATAATAAAACAAAGCTGTTTTAAGGACACGTGGACCCCTTTAAAACACAGAGAGACACGTGGCATCTTTTTAAACCTTCTGTTTTCTTAATCCATGTAATACCTTCTTTCATTTTCAATGGCGGTTTCACGTGTCGTGCTGATAAACAGGCGGTTTCCAAATCGTGGTGATAAACACGTTCTCAATTCCAAATCGTGCTCAAACTCCCTCTATCTACTGATTCTATACTATCCTCCCTATCACAAGTCGATATCTTTACTCCGATTCAATTTGGGTAAATGTGAAAGGAAAAGCCATCAGGTTCGCACGTTTCATTTATGAATCAGATTTTCCAATCCACCCAGGTTTGTTTTCTATTATCATAGTCAAATTCTTCAAAAATTACCGTAATATAACTTCTAGGATTTCATTTTTTTTCAAACATATGTTGTAGATGTGGCTTATTTTTAACTGAGATCATCGAATGCGTTTGTCAAAATGCGCAATTTTGATTCCTTTGACATGCAAAACCACCAGCTTTCTAAGTGATGTTTGTATCCGATTTAAAAATTCAATCAGGTTTGTTTTCCATTATCATTGCCGGAATTTTCAATGTTGACTGCAAAAAATAACATCTAGGGTTTCAATTTTCCATTCTGATTTTGTTTCAGGTTGAGGAAGAGGGACAGAGGGAGAGCGTAAGAATTGGCAAAAATACAAGAAGAAGAAGCTCTTCACTTCTAATTACCAATATAGAAAACCAATCCTTATTTTTTATTTTTTAATCTTTCATATTATTTGATGATAATTCTCTGATGATTAAGTAAAGCAAAATCTGATGTAAGTTTAAAATTTGTGTTTCTTACATTTTTTACTTACTTATATTTACAGATCTTTGATGTTTTGAAGATCCTTTTTTAAATATTGCGAACTCGTGCCGTTTTCCAATCCGTTCTCTACCATCGTATGAGCCGTCGGCAAGTAATTAGTTTATTTCAATAATTGTTTTTGTGTAGTTAACCATGCTGATACATATGAGGTAATTTTTAATTCACTAAGTTTATAAGGTTTTGTTTAAAAGCATGCTGATTTGATGATTTAAATGGATGAACAATCTCGATTCATGGTGACATTCGTCTACGTTTTACTCCTAATTAGGTGTTTATGTTTTATCAACTGATTTTTGGTTTTGTTAACTGAATTGTGTTTTGCTCTATATGTAAATATGTGTAATTAGGTAATTAATCACAAATCGAAGATTTGTTTTTATAAAAAATAAAAATTGTATGTATATGTGAGTTTATTTTATGATTTTTAATTTTGAAGGAAGAAAAGCTAAGGGGAAGACCTGACTATAAAGAGTCTACTGATAAGGAAGATAAAGCTAAATCAAATTCAACCGTTTACCATAAATGGGTCGAACTCACTTTTGCTTAATTAACTTTTGAAACAGAATACATTGCACTATTACTGGTTAGGTGGATTATCTTATCTTGATGGAGCAGAAACACATGATGAGAGGGTTTTGGTCCTTGATTTGGACTATCTTATGTTGTTTTTCATATCAATATTATTGGTTACTAATATGATTAATCTGGGTTTTTAGTTCCAGTTATGCAGATACATATACCTATCAGCCATTATCAATGATAAAAGAAGATACTTTGATGACTGATGATTTTGGAAATTATATGATTCAAAAGTCATTCTTAATTATTTTCAACTATGCTATCATATGAAATCATATCCGTTAGTTTTGAATTTTGAGTGCTTTTTGATTATTCTCTTTGTCCATTTTTTTAGCATGGAATGCTAGCTCGGCAAAGAGAACTTGGTGGATAATATGCAGCATATTATATTGTGGAACAAATGTAGATAATTTCCGTAAGGTGAGATTTTTACCCTTTGTTAAAAAAATTGTATTATAAATTTTGGATTTTTTTAGAATTAGATTAATTTTGTTTTGTTTTCAATATATCAGGAGCTTCTGTGGAGATGTCTGACACGAATTCATCACGAGTTCATTGTGCGGCTGTGATTTCTGGGACACCATTGAACTGATTACTGGTATATCTGTACTTCTTTTGCATAAGTTTGTATATTTATTGGCATATACTCAAATTCTAGACGAACATTTAATCCAATCATTAGATGGTCTTATTTTAGCATTGCTGGTACCTAATTGCTATGTGCACGAAGCATTAATTTTACTTTTTTTGCGAGCTGATTTAGTTGTATAAGAAGTGAAAGTGTGAAACCCTATAATTATGGGGAATTAATCATTCTTTAAGTTCCCAATTCTTTTTTAAGGTGAATAAGTCAACACGTGTTTTTACATTTAATTTTTTTTTTTTTTTTGCAGCAGGACGATAAGCTTGAAGAGGAGGATGAAGCCGTTATAAAAACCATCTTTCAGGTTAGTATTTTTTTTTTTAGAATTATATCTTTCAAGTTAGTTTATTTTTCTTAAACATGTTATTTTATTTATATCTCAAGGATCAAAAGAAATTGATTGATGATGAGCTTCATGATGAATCTTTACATATTAATTCTAAGGTGTGTCTCTTTGCTTAAATAGCATTTCTTTTATTCAAAAGATATAACTAACTAAATATACAATATGTAATGTATTTGACATGTTTGTTTTCATTTAACCTTTTGCCATCTAATTGTGCATAATGCAATCTATTGGAAGCATTTCTATCAATATATAATATTTTTAAGACTTATTTATATCTATAATCTATATTTATAATAAAAAAAAGTTTTTTAGAGGACATTTGTCATCTCTTACAGTATAGCATGACACATGTCAAAAGTACAGAATTCTCAATAAATGAAGTATTATTAATTTATTATAAAAGTAAAATACTTCGTATATGAAATTTTTTACAAGCTGGCCCGTGAATTTCACGGGCTTTAACCTAGTTGCATATATATATATATATATATATATATATATATATATATATATATATATATATATATATATATATATATATATGAATCGCGTATTCATCGTCTTTGTTGCTTTTTTTCTGCTTTTTTTTCCCAGAACCTTCTCTCTCTGATAGAATTGGATTGATGGATGATTGACTATTAACTCTTGTTTAAGTCTACGACGAAGTCAATTTCAAAACCCCTTACTCTGTAAATTATCGTTCAATTTTATCTCTTCAAATTCACATCCTTCCTTTCAATCAACGATTATAAACGATTAAATTTGGGGGTAGTTGTGTAAGCTTCAAATTCGATCAATCATGAAGCCGATTCAGCCACTGTCATCAGCCGCCGGAGCTAATCGGAATAATAATCGTCCTCGCCGTCGTCCTGACCTAACCCTACCCTTGCCCCAACGTGAACCACAAATTGCCGTCCCTCTCCCTCTTCCACCGTCATCTGCTCCTACTTCCACCTCACAACTCATTTCCAACTCCAAACAACAATCGTTCAACTTATCGGAACTCGACCGGATGAACAGAATCGGTAGCGGCAGTGGCGGAACAGTCTATAAAGTCCTCCACCGTTCCTCCGGTCGTCTCTTTGCTCTCAAAGTAATCTACGGCAACCACGAAGACGACGTCCGTCGCCAGATCTGTCGTGAAATCGAGATCCTGCGTGACGTTGATAACTTAAACATTGTGAAGTGTCACGATATGTTCGATCACGCCGGAGAGATCCAGGTGCTTCTAGAATATATGGATGGCGGATCGCTAGAAGGAACACACATCTCTAATGAAGCATCGTTAGCTGATCTAACTCGTCAGGTTCTCTCCGGTATCTACTATCTCCACCGCCGGAAAATAGTTCATCGTGATATTAAACCTTCGAATCTGCTAATTAATTCCAAAAAACAAGTTAAGATCGCCGATTTTGGAGTTTCGAGAATCTTAGCACAAACAATGGATCCTTGTAATTCTTCTGTAGGTACGATTGCTTACATGAGTCCAGAAAGAATCAACACCGATTTGAATCACGGAAAATACGACGGTTTCGCCGGAGATATTTGGAGTTTAGGTGTAAGCATTTTGGAATTTTATTTAGGGCGTTTTCCGTTCGCCGTAGGAAGACAGGGTGATTGGGCTAGCCTTATGTGTGCAATTTGTATGTCACAGCCACCGGAAGCACCGGCAACGGCATCTCGTGAATTTCGAGAATTTATCTCGTGTTGTTTGCAAAGAGATCCGCCGAGGAGGTGGACGGCGGCGCAGTTGTTACGCCACCCGTTCGTTACCGGCAGAACAGGTAACCATTCAAGTAATAATCAGGTGCATCCAACTCATCAACTACTTCCTCCACCGCCTCGCCCTCATTTTTCTTCTTCCTCCTGATTTTGATTGTTATTTTGTCTTCATTTTACTTGTGTAACATTCTCAGACGATTAATGGGATTATTGGAGGATGACAGATTTGATTTTTAAGAGACAAAAATCCAGATAAAATTAATTAATCAATCAATCTTCGTCCTTTGATCAATTGGGAATCATGTGTTTTTGCTCTTTTATTATGTGTATGTATGCATTGGTGCATTTCACCTGCAATATGGTGACTTGGTGAGAATTGAATCTTGCTAGATTAAGATCATTATTATCTGGGCTAAAATTACTACTTTTAAAATGTTCATTTTAGGTAATTACTTTTCCTTTGTCGTATAAAAGTGGTTACTTTCATCGAACCTTAACTGGTATCATACCGAACCAGAAGTATATATTGGTTTTGGACCAAAACCAGGTACCAAGTCCCTCAATTTAGTACAGGTTTGATTTTGGCATTCGGTCTCGTTTGCTCATCCTACAAGTTGGAGTGAAATAATTAACTGGTTTATAAAAGTGAATATTTTTAAAAAATATGTTAGGCTTCTATGACTTTAAGATTGAACATAATGTATGGCTGTACATATTATTTTCCTTCGATTTGGTCGCAACAGGAGTTGCTTGTACGTATGCAATTGTTGCTTGTACTGTTGTACATAATGTAATGTAATTGGTACATATATTAATAAAAAAATAATTTTAAGGTTTAGTCGTGAATTTGTTCACTACTTCAGAATTTTGGTCATATGTGTAGTTTGAAAAGAGAAACATGATGTGGTACTGTGAGTTTGAGTGTCCATTGTTATTGTCAAAGGAAGGTAGAAAGTAAGATTGCAAATTGTGCTTTAGTTGTAAGATTTATGATTGTAGTAGCTTATGTAGATGACTAGATGTTACCTACACCTGCAAAGTGTTTGGGTGTGTGTTTTAATCAATGGTGGAGTAGGTGAAAAAGATGTTTTCTTTTCATATTTCACAATCTCTCTTTATGGCAGTTGATTGCATTTCCTAATAATGATAAAACCTACTCATAGTCTCATACTTTTTTTGACAAACCGTTTCTTACTAATCCTAATCATTGAATTTGTATCTAAAAATGGTTATGTTTTAACGTACATTGATTTGAATAAAAAAATTAAAAAGGTTAACTTAGGGCATGTTTGGGAAAATTTATTTCAGGTACTTATGTAAGCTTAAATACGCTTATAAATTTACGTTTATATAAGCACTTTAGATAAGCTTTCCCAAACAACCACTTAGTTGCGTTTACCAACCATTTTTACGTGTTTGCTAATTGAACGGCTTATTTGGTTAATCGTAATCAAGGGTTTATGTCAAAATATGGTTCTTGTGTTAACTTGCATTAATATATAATGAAAACTTAAAAAGGAGAAATAAGTCGTTTTAAGTAGTGTTCAAAACTTAAAAAGGAGAATCGTAATCTGTTTGAAACTTTTATTATAGTTAGCAGGTGGGGTGTGAGTTTCCTTTTGATGCTTACTTTTTTATGTTATTGCATACTCTGCTTACTTAGATGTCACTGCATGACTTGAACCACTAGTTTACTATTTGCCGTTTAAAAAACTTTTTTATGTTATCGACTTTGGGTAACACGAGTGCATGAGTGTGCAAAACTGTGATACCGAGTACCGACAGTTTGTACCAAAACCATTTTGCACTGCTGCTGCGTACATGTACCCATACGTGGTACGGTAATTTTGGCTCTTTAACATGATTTTAACAAAAAAGGATTGTGTGATGTTAAAGCATGTTAAAAACTCAAAATGGTTCACACAAATGCATTGATTTGTTTTAAAGCTCTGTCATACTTTTGGCGATTCTTTTAACATGTCTTTAATACAAGTGATGGTGTTAAAGCATGTTAAATGAGTTTGGCGTAACTTTGACGAGGCTACACATTATAACATTTTTATATATAGATTTCTGTTTTGTTACTGACTGTGAATTAACACTAGAAGGTTGATCTCATTTACAAGTTTTTGTTGGTATCAAGATATATATTTAATAGTCAAATTTTCACTATTGTTTCAGCAACTTTGGCCTAACTTAATAACAAGGGTTTACGCAAATATTATGTTGTAATCAGTAATTAATATTGTGTATTCAGAAGATAAGTTCCTTTCAAATTAAAGCAAAGGTAACAATAGAAAGTTAAAAACCACGAGTACAAAACCATCTTGGATCACGCTATGAATAGGGTTCGATTCGAGACCCATGAGTCCCAGTTGAGGTAGAACTTTGTAGCTCTATTTGAAATCCACTCGAATGACCATAGCTGAATATCTTTCTATAGGTATGTAAATATTAAATAATCAAACATTAGGTAGACAGACAACTTGAGAGATACAATGGTTTGTACAATAAATTATTATGATTATTACATTTTTATAAAAAGGCGATGTTTCATTTAAAAGTTGATGTAATATGATGTTCTTTTGTACATATGATATAGACTACTATGGATATTACATATAGGGGATGATTTTTCTACCACAACTTTTAAGGTATGTATCACATTTAATGCTTAATATACTTATACAGTTAGCTGTAAAAACTGTGCTATGTGGTATAAACATTAAAAGTTGTGGTAGCAATATCAATTCTCTTTACATATGGATACATGCACTTAACTTTAAGGGTGAGCATTTTACCTCCGAACTGAATCGAAAACCGAAAACTTGTAATCGCTTCGGTTTCGGTTTTTTAAAGTTAACCATTTTCGGTGTTAGTTCTATCGATTTCGGTTCGGTTCTTGGATAGTGATGAGCATTTGGCTTAATAAAACCGAATCGAATCGAAAAAACCGAATTCAGGTAATCAATTCGATTTTAAAAGTTCATTATTTTCAGTTTCAGTACTATAAGTTTTAGTTCGGTTTGGTTTTTAAATCATCCTCAACCCTACTTAACTTACGTAAGATAGATTAGGTCCATAAAAAAACGTAGAACTCGAGCTGAAACTCAACTCATCGATTTTTGGTTAACCTAGAGTTCGAATCTCCTGGCTTGATTATAGCTCATATAAATTTGATTAGTGCTCATATAAATAATGAGAATTAATTTTTACACCATAACTTTTGATTTATATACTACAGCGTACAAGTATTACCACAAACTGTATAAACATATGAAGCACTAGTTGTGGTCTATGTATTAAAAGATGTGATACATTTATCACTCCTTATAAATATAAATAATATATTTGATAAAATAAAATAAAAAAAAAGAGAACTTTTTCTCACATACTGTATTACTGTATAACCTTAAGTTACACTGTATATAATTTGACCAGCTATACATCTGAAGAAATTAAGAATGGAACAACAATGAAATAGACTGTATCTGTGAGAAGAAGACATAATGATTTCAAATCTGACGGTGTTCTTCTGCATCATCTGGATAGCTACACTTCTTTCCGGCGAGAAGTTCGCCTTTTGGCTGCCGTCGTACTGGACCTGTTCATGGCCTTCTTCACCGGTATTCTCATTTTTACTTCTATCAATTTTAGATAAATTCTACTTTCTTCCTTTGTTAACACAAATCGTATGATCCTATATACTAGATTTGGTTATCAAATCAGTAAATTCATACCTAAATCAGACTCGTAATGACAACGACTATGATCTGTGATGTTTAATCTCGAAATAAGTGTTCGCCTTTTGAATGCGAAGTTATTGTTTACTTTTGGAAAATTTCTAGAACTGGATATAAATTCCAAAAGCACTATAATTAGAAAACAAAATGAAGAAAAAATTGCGTACGAAAAACATACAAATTTACCACCAAAAATGACCTAATTTGTATAATTAGTTGTCACTTTTATCTTCATTAATGATTTTTGGTGTATTGTCCGTTATTTTTAATACAAAATACTTTGTAATGTGTATGGACTCATGTTTTTATTGGAATGTTTAGATGGATACGGTTGATAATCCTGGTGATTATGTGAAAATTGCAGTCATAACCGATCCACAGGTATTCAGTTATTCATCCTATGAATAACATCTCATGTAATTAACATATTTCTTCATTATATTTTACACAATTTTATGGTTTCTAACAGCTCATGGATAGAACATCTCTTAATTTAGCTCCCAAATCACTAATACTGGATATTGTACAATTCTATACCGACATTTTCATGCGTCGAGCACTATTGGGCTCAATCATGCCTTTCAAGCCCGATATTGTTTTATTTTTGGGTGATTATTTTGATGGTGGCCCTGTTCTTTCTGATGAAGAGTAAGGCAAAAACTACATTTTTTAAATAATTTATTGATTACAATAAAACTCATTTTTTGTATTGCGTTGCAGATGGCAGGATTCTTTGAATCGTTTTAGGCATATTTTTGACATCAAGACACTTGAAAAAGTTACAAATAATCGAGTATATTTCCTCTCAGGAAACCATGATATTGGTTATGCAGGATATCACTCTCGTCATCCTGAGGTATTTTTGTATGTTATCATATGATAGTCTAAATGCTTTATTTTTTCATTATTGTGGTGTATAATAAATTAATAATTAATATTCTTTGCGTTTTAACTTTTTAGGTAATCAGTCGTTATGAAAAGGTATTTGGTTCAAGGAATTATAACTTCACAGCAGGTGAAGTGGAATTTGTTGTTGTTGATGCACAAACATTGGATGGTAAATAAGTTTCTAATTATTGTACACTACTTTTAATTTAATATTTTAATTATAAAACATAAAAAAAAATAAAAAATTAGTGATGACTTGTTATCCACAGGTCGTTCACAACAAAACGAGACTTCTGCTTCATGGAAGTTTGTTAGCAGTATGTCAAGGGGTATGTAATAACAATGGTTAGCATTATTATCTGATTAATAATTTTCAATTTTAATAATAAAATTATTTTCATTTCTATAGATTCTTCTTCACCTCCAAGGGTTTTATTAACTCATATACCACTATATCGACCTGACTGGACTTCATGTGGCTCTAAACGTGCTTCCCCTATTATAAACCAGGTTATAATTTTGTATTTTAATCAAGGGAAATTTTCATAAAATAACAATATTTACTATAGGCGGTTTTCCATATTTGGTAATTATAACTTTTAAGTTTTGTTTTGGTAATTACAACTTTTTGAGTCGGCATACTTTGGTAATTATAATATTAAAAACCGTAAAAATATGACCACATATGCCAAAAAAAAGCATTAATTACCATATGCGGACGCAAAAAAAACTTTTAATACCAAATAAGGACGAAAAACACTCTTTAATTACGAAATAAGGGTGAAAATCACTATTTTAATTACCAGATAAGGACGAAAAAACTTATATTATCAAAATAGCCTGGCTCAAAAACTTGTAATTACCAAAATGGACTTTAAAACATTATAATTACCGAGACATACCACTGTTGAAAGTACATTTCTGTTTTAAAACATTATATTTTTGTGGACTCATATTAATGTCACTTTTTCATGTTCAGAGAATTTCCCGTGCTACCGGTGATCGTGAAATAATGTAACTACCTCACATTAACTCCTTATTTTTTTACTTTCATCTGCAGTTTTTACAGTATGGCACTAATGCAGGTATCAAAATTACCTCACACAAGAAACAACAAAAAAGTTACTGGATTCTATCAAACCTGTACGTTCTCTCTTCACTCCATAAAACCCAAATCATAATAATAATATTATGCTGGATAAAACATTTGAGGGCATAAATGTAAATTCAACAGGTGCTTGTTTTGTCTGGCCATGATCACGATCAGTGTAGTATTACTCATGTAGCCAAACATGGGAATGTAGTAGAGGTATGTATGTCTTAATCTTAGTGTGTAATGATTCTCTGAATGTCGTTACATTCTTATTGTTTTAATCTGAGCAAAATTACATAAATCGTCCCTGTCGTTTATATGAAATTATGGATTTCGTCCACAGGTTTTTTTCATTACACGCGTAGTCCCTTTTTTTTGAAACTTGTAACACCAACAGTCCCCTATAGCAAAGAACGGCATTAAGTTTTTAGGGACCGTTAGATGCTAAAATTTTCAGAATCAGGGACTGTTGTTGTTACAATTCTAAAAATGAGGGACTGACTATCTGACTATTTGTGTAATAAAAAAAACTCGAGGGACAAGATCTGTAATTTCATGGACATATTATGTAATTTACTCTTTTTATATTTATTTTTATTTTTACTTTGTTTAGCAAACTTTGGGGACGATTAGCTGGCAACAAGGAAACTTGTATCCATCTTTCATGTTACTAACAGCAAGTAAACAACCCGTTTCTAATGCATCACATGCTGTATCAACTCATCTGTGTTTTCTTCCACCTCAGATCTTTATTTACTTATGGTAACCGTTAATTCTGTTACAATTGAATAATTGATATAGTTTTTTTTTGTGCAATATAATTACTAAAATAACCTCAGGTATCTTTTCTTGTTTGTTGTCACACTTCTCGTGGCTCTGTTATGGCCAACAAACGGGTTGAGCATTAACCTAAGTTTTGGTGAGTTGATGAGTCATACATTAGGCATCTTCAAAAGTAGCACAAAAGAGAAAAATGAAGATGAAAATTGTGAGTATGAGATGGTTTGGGACGCAGAAGGCTCCATGCATTTAATAAAAAAAGCCGCAAAAATTGCAACTTCACGCTCAAACGAGAGGGTAGGAAGGTAATTTTGCTTGAGGTTTATTAATTATTCTAAATAGCTACTTAGTGTTAGATCATTGTACAAAATTCTGTCCAATTAGGTCATGAAAAGATGTCAACCTAATAAAGCGGTGACGTGGTGCCTTAGCAGGTTAGCGCCACATCATCGCTTTATGAGGGGATCAGGTTGCCAAATGATTTAATGACTAAACAGTGATAAATATAGAAGTAAGTTTTTTTTTTTTTTTTCTTCTGTTGAAGGGGAAATGCTACGATGCGATCAGCAGCCAAAAAACAGCTAATGCAGGAGATTAATGTTTCAATGCCACAAGATGTAAGCGGTCAAGTGGGGCCCGATTCTGTTACAAAATTGGGACAAATTAAAACGAATAAGTCAAATGTTAGAGTGGTGATTAGGAGGTTGGTGCGGGCTTTCCAAGTGGTTTCGGTTGTTGCTGCAGTTAATGTGCCTATTTATATAATGTTGTTGTTCAGTGATTGGATCGACAAATGATTTCAGTTTAAGATTTGATAGAAATTAACCAAAACCTCATGAAATTGTAGAACTTTTGTGAGTTGTAACTTAATATTTTTTGTTTTTTTCTTTTCTTAATATCTTCATCAAAAGAATTTAAGAACAGTTTTAAAGCGCTCTCTCGCTTACATACACACACAAACAACAAACTGAGTACTCGTATATTATGATGCTTTTGGGTTATGATCTTGACAAGTACTTGTTATTCATCTCACGGATCACATCCAAGTCGTAAAGTAGTTGTGAAATTTGTTATTTAGAACTTTGCAAGTTGCACCAAGTGGTAAGAGATTACAGGTTTGATCCCTCCCTGAGTAAACATTTACCAGATGAGCAAATGAAGGTTCGAAAACAGTCACGACAACGATTAGGTCTAGGGGTAAGTGCGTTCCAGAAACTGAATGGACACCGAAAATGATGAATTTTGAAAACCGAACATATTACATGTTTTCGGTTTTGGTTCTTTTCGGTTTCGGTCCAGTTTTTTTAGCCCAAATGCTCTTCCCTTTCGGAAAACCGAACCGAAACCGATAGAACTGAAACCGAAAACGATGAATTTTGTAAACCGAACCGATTATATGTTTTCGGTTTCGGACGGTTTTCAGTTCGGTTCGGTTTTTCGTCCCAAATGCTCACCCCTAGTTAGGTCTCGTATATCACGAGCATAAGGGCATTCTGAGGGAGCCTTTATAACGGGAATATCATTTTTTTAAAAACACCAAGATACACGTAGATCGAACAGGGGCAGAATGCATTATTACTACAAGTAATATATATTTCATTAATATTTCATCATACAATTGGAAAAATAGGAAGATCTGCAGATCCTAACACACAAAAGATGATATCTTTTAACCTCCTTTTAAAGCATCCAACTTGATGTCCAAGATTCCGGTCTCTCTTAAAAAAATCCAACTTCTTTCTGATTGCCCAAAACCCCGAAAGGGGAAGAAAAAAGCGAGGATTTACCGAGAGTATCTCAAAAAGGTATATGTATAATTGTCAACTGTTTATACTAAGCAATTAAGCATATATATAATGTATATGAGCTAAACCAAAAAGAAAGAAAAAAGTGCTAATCTTCTCCTTGAATATACCAACATAAAAGCATGGTGGCACAACGTCGAAGAATGTAAATACGGGCCTGTTGTTGTTTAACCAAAGATGCACACTTTCTCGTTAGCCCGTTACCGTTACCCGTTCTCTTCGAATGACCATTTTTAGCCATTATTAGAAATTTTAATTGATCAATTCAAGAAAGTAGAAGAAAAGATATGAGAAAGCAGCTTCAAGTATGTGAAGTTTATTTCTGAGGACCAAAAGGTTGGGTAGATGTGTATTTATACCCGAGGTCATCATAGAAATTTGAAAGCTGGTTCAGCTGCACTTACTTGTACTGTACAAGTGAACAAAGAGTGGTAAAGATGCGTATAAGAGATGGTGAAGTAAAATATTGGGATGTTGTAATAAGCAAATAAGAACATGGTTGTCGGTTTATTTTAAGGCAGTTTTGGTTATTTTAATATAAATCATGTTTGGAGTTTGTGTCACTGGAACATAATCCTTTATTTATGAAATTAGAATCTAAACCATTGAGTCAACCACTTTGGGTTCTAGAGTCAAAATCTTGTATCCATATCTGAATTTGATCATCTTGTTCCTGCCAACACTTCATTTGGTTAAAAACAGTTGGCTCGTTTTTATTTGCAAGATTTTAAGGGATAAAAGAACAAGATTTGATTCCATTTACTACTCTTCCCCTTTTTGCAAGATCTATTTAGAATCTCATAGATTTTTTTAAAGATATTCACGTTTGTAAAGGGCTCCCTCAGTCCCCTGGGTGGCTGTTTTTTGCTCGTGATGTACGGCGACCTAACTGATATCGTGGTCATTTACGAATCTTTCCCTGATTATCTGGTAAATATTTACACAAAGAAGGTACTCTAAAAGATCATTTCAAACATCTTTACCAAATCCCCTGTGTGTAGCCAAATCCCCCAATTAAGCCAAATATTAACTTGATTTATCAAAAAAAAAAAAAAAAAAGCCAAATTCCCCAATTAAGCCAAATATTAACTTGATTTATCAACAAAAAAAAAAAAAATCATTGATGTGGCTGGATTAATTAATTAATTGGGCCCATCTAGACGAGTCAGCTCGGTTTACCTCTGAAGTAATAAGTCCAAAATAGTTTAGCATGGGCCTGTTGTGCTTGATTGTAATCATTCTTTTGAACGATCTATTTAGAAATTTTAGTTTTCAGGGTATTTTGGGGAACAGGGATAGGAATATTAATGATAAAAGTGTGTTTTGTGATGTCATGGGTAAAAATACATTATGGGTATATAGATATAGATACCCTAAAGAGATAAAATAGTGTGAAGTTAATCAAAGTGCAAAACAAAAAAGAAAGATTAATGCATTGTCATCAAAAGTTAATACAATAAAATTAAATAAAAGTACGTTTTTCAAACTTATGCAAAACTCAAAATAAGTCCCAACAACTTCAACAATCAAACTCCTAATTATAAACCATATATTTAGGAGTAGCACTAAACTTCTGGTATCCCTTAATCACCTTGTTAACTGCATCAAGGAAATCCTTCTCTGTAACCGTTTTCCTGCGTGCTCTAATCGCATACATTCCCGCTTCCGTGCACACGCTTCTTATATCCGCACCTACACATTTAAATTCATGTTACATTAAAATTTAAAAACCATTTTAATTTATATTTAAAATTTAATAAAGAAATGTGAAGAACAGGATATTATTAGTACCAGTAGAATTAGGGCAGAGGCGAGCCAAGAGTTCAAAACGAATATCCCGTTCACAGTTCATTGTTCGGGTATGGATCTTGAATATTTGTGTCCTACTTTCCATATCGGGCAACCCGAATTCCACTTTTCGGTCCAATCTTCCGGGTCGTAATAGTGCCGGGTCCAGTGTATCGGGTCTGGTATACAAAAAAAATAAGATTACTACCTTTTGATGTAACAAACTTTGAAAACTTAATTTTTGAAGTAATTAAGTTTCATTTTTTACATTTTCATGTTACCAAATTTCATCTTTTTCTTTTTTACCATTTGATATAACCAAATTACATCAGAAGGTAAATTTTAAATGTTTATTACAGTAAAAAGATAAAATCACGGTTAGGCGGTCAGTATCAGGTTAAGCGTTCAAAATCGGTCAAAAAGTCAAGCATTGTAGCTAAAAACTCATTTATTATTGTTGAAACTTATATTTTTGTATAATTTGTAGTTAAGGATTCTTGACTTGAACTTTGAAGTTTTATATATGTGAACTTTGACATATATTTTCAAAATTTATAATATTTTACATTAGACCGATTAGTTGCTTGGCTGGGTCGACCGACCAGCTACAATTAGGATTTATTATGGTGGTTAAAGTGCAATCTTTTATGCATAACCACCCTAAAGTGGTTAGTTAAAGACTTAAAGTACACTTAATTTAATTTAAGCATGATGTTAGCAAAATCCTAAAATAAAAACATACCTATTTGTGGCCATTAGAACTTTGATATTACCACGAGCATCAAAACCATCAAGTTGATTGACAATTTCAAGCATAGTTCGTTGAACCTCATTATCTCCACCCGCACCGTCATCAAAACGTGCACCCCCAATTGCATCAACTTCATCAAAGAATACAATGCAAGCCTTTTTCGATCGTGCCATCTGTCAAAAAATTATTATTTTTATTAAATATTAATAATAATAATAATAACAATAATAACATAATGAATAAATTACGTAAACCATCCCTATAGTTTGTATGGAACTATATAGATTCATCCCTCGACTTCTTTTTATTACACGCATAGTCCCTAATTTGAAACTTGTAATATTTTAAAGATGATTGATGTTACAAGTTTCAGAGTCAGAGACTACACGTGTAATAAAAGAAAAAGTTGAAGGACGAAATCTGTAATTTCACACAAACCACAGGGATGGTTTATGTAAATTTAAATTAGATTATAACCTGAAATAATTCGCGAACCATACGGGCTCCTTCACCAACATATTTCTGAACTAATTCACTCCCAATTACACGAATAAAACATGCATCAGTTCTGTTAGCAACAGCTCTTGCTAAAAGTGTTTTTCCAGTTCCTGGTGGGCCATAGCAAAGAACACCTTTTGGTGGATCAATTCCAAGTTGAACAAATTTCTCAGGGTGAAGCATGGGTAATTCAACAACCTGTAAAAGTTTAAAAAATATTTATATAAAAATTATCATTTTTGAAAGCTGGTTTATCGTTTTTTTAAAATATTTATATAAATTAATTAAATAAATTGTTACAAACCTCTCTCATTTTTTCAATTTGTTCTTTACATCCACCAACATCATTATATGTGACATCTGGTTTTTCCTCCACTGTCATCATGGTGACACTAGGATCAATTTTGGGAGGCAATGGGATTTGAATCTGATATTTAGTTCGGTCAACACTGCAATTTGAAGCACCAAAATTAATATTTTTTTTATGAAAAGGATTAGAATTTATTAAAATAAAAAGATAAAAATAACATGAATGGTGCAACCTACCCAACACGCATGCCTTCTTCAATATCAGTAGGTGAAACTTTATCACCCAACCCAACAACAAACTGCAAATTTGTAGAAACAAAATAGATCAGACGAATTTTTTATGTAAGTATAAACGTAACAAAGTTTTAAATAGTATACCTTTGCAATTTGCTTGACATTTATAACGTATTTTGCGTCTTCTGTGTTTGGATTAATGATCTTTGTGCATCTAGCAACCTGCGTGCAACAATTAGACACAATTTGTGATGAACAAAATGATAGAGGAAAAAAAACGATTTTTTAATTTTCTGATGGTTAGTGAATAATTAAAACCTGAAGAGGTTGTTCCTCTTGCATCATTTGTTTATCAGAAACAAGATCCCATTGGCTAGGTGCAGCTAAACCAGTGTCTGACTCCTTAATTCCACATAAATCATTGATTCTTTTGGCCATATCTTTTACATCTTTTTCAGCTTTCTTGATACTGGTGGAATACGGTCCTAATCCCTGATAAACCATGAGGAAGGAATTAACAATTTAATAATAATAGACAGAGATATTTCACTTACTAGTTAAACCAAATCAAAACTTAATTAGCTGAAAAGCTGTTCATTAAGCAATCAAAACGCAAAATTGCTTACAAGGAGATATATAATTATTTTTCAATTGCAGAGTTGAAATCAGATTGCAGCAACTCATCAAAGAACCAAATCTCCAAATAATCATGGTAATTTTCGACATACGAGTAACAAAGATGAAAACTTAAATTCGGTAACCCTAAGAAGCTGTTAAGATCTAACTTCATGACAGCAGAATTTGATCAAAAAACTGAACATTCATACGATGAATCATAGGAATAATTAAAGAAACAATTAATAAGATTTAAATTGGGTAACCCTAGGAGCATTAGATGGATGAAATTTAGGGTTTTTAGTAGTGAAAAAGAGGTATTTCTTACATAGGTCTTGAGGAGAGCAATATCGTCTTCATCGAGAGGTCTGGGGTTCTTCTCGTCCTTGATCTCGTCTTCAATGTCGGTCGGCATCGTTTCTTCGCTTGTCGCCGGAGAGGAAGGGAGAACAGTAGTTTTCTTGAGTAGCAAATAAACGGAGAGAAAAGGAGATGTAGCTTTTCTATAGGTGTATTTGCATATTTATTGAAACATAAAAATATATTAAATTCTTTTGAAAAATGATAATGAAGCTAAGATCATTATAAAAATTACTCCTTGAATTTTAGAATCACTACTTCATTAATGAATATACAACCATTTTATAGATGTTGGAATCAACCTTAAGAGCTATCATTAACAAAACTCAGTTCTTTTTACATAACACTGTAGTGTAATTATTTTATTTATTAGATTGATTAATAAATAATATAATAAATAATATAATAAATAAATAAATAATATATTAATCACTAAAAAGTATATATACATAAATATTTATATTAAATTAACCATATTTAACCATAATGATATACGGAGTAATAAATATCTTCAACCACACACTAAACCTAACATTATACTTCTTGCTGATTTAAAATATATGATACAATTTCATTTTTAGCAAAAAAACAGTATCATCAACACTCACTAATTATCTACTTTAACAAAGTGAAATAACGCATTTACCTTTACTTTTACTTTTAAACATCATTAATCTCACTTTATTCAAAAAATGTGGGACTCAATCCTCACTAACCATCCAATTAATCTAATTTAACTATCATTATAATCTTTTGCCTCAGAAACTGTGAAACTCAAAGTGTATCACTTATTTTGAAGCGGAGGAAAAGTATAAGTTGTTGGTAAATAGTGTAAAATTATATATAATACTAGTTTTGTAGCCCACCCAAATTACAATGAAAAAAAAACGTAGGAAAACATATAGTCAATTATATTTAAATGGTAATAAAAATGTTTGGTTATACATAAATACAGTATATGCTAAAAGAATTCAAAGATGAAATAGTCAACTAAATGTTAAGCCGTTCGTTAAGGTTCTCTTGTGTATGTTCATTTACCAAAATTGTTCAGAACAATTTGTAAACACTTAATTTTTATAACAAACGAACAACAAACACAAACACAAAAGTTCGTTCTTAAGTGTTCGTGAACGTTCACAAACACTTTTTTTCCTTAACAAAAGAACACGAACAAAGGCACGTTTGTATTCGTTCGGTTCATTTATAGATCCAAAATCTATCTATACCAGTAATATAGCACTAATAATTTGTTCTATTCTGTAAAGTCATTATAATATATTGTTTTATTTTCATTAAGAGCTATTTTAGAACGTCCTCTATCTTTACAACAGAAGTGCAGTAACAATATTATTAAATGAAGTTATGTGGTTAATTAACTACTCTTTTTTGTTTTTGGCCGAATGTATGTAAAAAAGGAACTTTATGATTATATTAGTTGGCTAACGAACAACAAGCACCAGTGGTCTAGTGGTAGAATAGTACTACAGACCCGGGTACGATTCCCGGCTGGTGCATGTGCTATGAAGATAACAGCGCTTAATGTGATTTTGGGTCATCACAATTGTTCGATCATTCGAATCAAGAGCGTATCTGAGCATTTTTTTTTCTATTTCTTTTATGCTAATTAATAATTTTAGTTGTAGAAAAGATAATGCCGATTTTACTTGGATCACAAAAAATTGATTTTCCTGTGTGTCTCGTTCCGAGCTGAACCAAAATTAACAGATTAAAAAGTCGTTTTAGGCGGTTTTGTTTTGGTTATAACCGAATAAATCGAACTTTGTTATTATATCATTTGATCGAATGCTTGAAAGTACAAATGTTTCTTTATTGACTGACCAGTTAGTAAGTTAGTTGTTCGAGCTTAGATAGTGACATCCACAAGGTGCAGTATGCCTTCCCTCGAACCCTCCACCTGAGGAAAAGTCTTCATCAAGACTCGAACCAGAGACCTTGTGAAGGCAAACCCCCAAGGTTTCCCTTGATGCACAGTGACATGTGCACTCTCAAATAACCGAACAGATCAGAACCGGACCGAGAATAAAGAAAATGGTTTCGACCGAACCAAGAACCGGGTTTTACCGATTTTTTTCGGACTTTTTTCGGTTTTGGACCGCGCCAAAATGAGCCCAATTTTCTATCCAGTTCGGTTTAGCAGTTCCGGCCGATCTTCAAAGCGGTTGCTCATACTTGATTCAAGCTGGTGCAGAAGAACGTAAACACACGTCTACAACGTATTTTTTTTAATTAATATATATTATTCGTAACATTTTAATCCTCTATTTCCTTATTGTGATTATAAATAACATTCGAGACAAAGTTATTTTTTGTAACACCGTAATTTTCATGTCATTTTTTTTAACAAAACACGGAAGAGTTTAAACAAATTAATTTACAGACATTATAAAAGTAAAGTAATTTAATATCAACAAAACGATGTTATAAACTTTCGGCTCGATTCCAAAAAAACATATCTTTTATAATTTGGTCATCCATTCCTAATCACAAACTTCCAAAACCTGCAAAATATACAACACAGTGGGGAATTAGCACAAAGATAAGTGACTGAAATTATAACACATTATAATGTATAAATCCAACAATCTCGATTCACAATTTTTCACTTAATCACAAATAACGAAAGGACCGGCGGTTTTGCAGAACCTTACAACTGTTGTGGGCCTAACAACAGCTTACCAGAAGCCCTTTACTCATTAGCAACGGTAAAGCTTCCTTCAGACACAACACATATGCCAAGGTACAATTACCGGTATCTAACAGTAAACGAAAGCCCAGCCCCCCACGCAGACTGTCCTCTACTCTTTTCCATGTGCACATATCATTTAATTAACACATAGCCAGTTAATTAACAATAGAACATACTGTGTAAATCACAACACAAAATTTTGTAACCAAACAGCAGGTTCGTGCCACGAAACCAGATCTTCGTGCCACGAACTCAGGTTCGTGCTGCACGAAAAAGTTCGTGCTGCACGAAAATCACTTTCTGTTCAACTTCGTGCCACGAAACCAAAACTTCGTGCCACGAAACACTGCAGATACTAAAATTCTCCATTTTCAAACCAATCCTAACAAATTGCAACCTAAACCATTGCAATTTAAACAGTACAAAGGTTATAAGTCCACTCACCTTTGCATACACGAATCCACACTCAGTTGTCTTATATCACTGAGTCTTCTCCTTTCCTTTTCCTGCTAACCGAAACAATACCCGAATTAGTACCATTTCAAATCAAATGTACATAAACTTCAAACTCAATTCTAAACCAAAACATACAATACAATTTCTGCACATATAAGTATTTTGACTCACTCAAAGTCAATTTCACTACCAATTTCCCTATTTACAACTAGGGTACTAAATTGACCCAAACGGGTCAAAACCCGATTCTTAACTAAAACATCATAACATATGAAACAATATTAACACAAAATCACAACTGATTTTAGAATTATATTTAACCAAGTTCCATCATCATCTAATCTAGATTTGACTTTTCCAAAGTCAAACTACACCATTTGCAACTTACTAACTTTTACCAAATATCACCAATTTACCAATTCAATATTACTTCTAGTTATTAATACAATTATAACTTCATTTACAATCCTAATAAACACAATTATCACAGATTTTATAAAATTCCCATTTGATCAATTTAGGGTTCTTGACCCAAATATCACCAACTTTGGATTATGATCAAATTGGATGTTTCAATCAATTATCTAACAAGTATAACACTTCATCATCATAACCTAACCTCAAGGAATCATTAATTTCGGTTTTTGATCAAAACCCACCAAGAACCCTAACCCTAGTTCTTCAATTAAGCAAGAATACTCAAGAACTTCTAACCCTAATCAAAAGAGAAGATTACTTACAAGTTGGAAGCTTCAATTTCGAATTTGGGACAAGAGACTTCAAAGATTTACCCTTCAATTCTTAAGTTCTATACTTGTGTGTGTTTTGTGTGTGTGAAACGAGAGCAGAGACGAGAGAACGAGATTCTGAGATTGAGATTTTGGTAAAACCCACTTAAGCCCAACAACTAAACACGTGTAAACAAGAGGTGGCCCTTTTATTTTATTAAAATAGTATAATATGAAAATACGATGTTTAATTTGGAACCCTAAACGAACTCTATTTTTAAAACTAAAAATACCACTAGAAACCCGGTTCAAAAGTGGACCCAGATATATAAAAATCATACTAATATATATCTATATCAGTTTTGCTAATTTTTAACCCCGTGGTTAAAAATTCTAATAAATCTAATAAAATTATATAAAATTATAAATAATAAAATAAACTTACCAACAACCTTAAAAAATGTTAGGCCGGGTCTCGGGGTGTTACAAATCTCCCCTCCTTAAAGAGATTCCGTCCTCGGAATCTCAACACGTTCAAATAAACCCGAATAACGATTCTTCATATCTTTTTCCGTCTCCCACGTTAAATTCGAACCTAAACTATGTTTCCACTTTACCAATACCATCGGAATCTGCTTCTTTCGTAACTTAGTAACTTTTCGATCTAATAACTCAACCGGTTCTTCGACTAACCTCTTTTTCATATCCACTTTCAAATCCCGTATCGGTAACACTTGATTTTCATCTTCAACATGACACTTTTTCAAATAACACACATTAAATGTGTCATGAATACCCGCTAATTCCGGAGGAAGATCTAATGCAACGGTTTGATCATTAACTACTTGTCGAATCGGAAACGGTCCAATGTAACGAGGTGCTAATTTTCCACGTTTTCCGAACCGTATAACCCCTTTCCACGGTGACACTTTCAAATATACCAATTCGCCTTGTTCAAATGTAACCGGGTGACGTCGGGGATCCGCGTACATCTTTTGTCTATCTCGGGCCGCTTTTAACTTCTGCCGAGCTATTTTCACTTTCTCGGCGGTCATTTCAACTATATCGGGTCCGGCATATTGTTTTTCCCCGGCTTCTAACCAACAAGTAGGAGTTCTACAACGACGACCATATAACATTTCATACGGTGGCATCTTAATACTCGAATGATATGAAGTATTATAAGCAAATTCCACCAACGGTAAATGTGTATCCCACGATCCACCATATTCCAAAACACATGCTCGTAGCATATCTTCGAGAGTTTGTATCGTCCTCTCGGTTTGCACATCGGTTTGTGGGTGATATGCGGTACTTAAATTAACCCGAGTGCCCAATTCCCGTTGTAATCCTTTCCAAAAATTAGAAACAAATCGAGAATCTCGATCGGATACAATTGATAAAGGAATACCATATCGGGATACGATTTCATCAATATATAATTTAGCTAACTTATCAAGTGATGCGGTTTTACTTGTAGCTAAGAAATGAGCACTTTTCGTCAACCGATCTACTATTACCCATATCATATCATGATTTCTTTGGGTACGAGGAACTTTAGTAACGAAATCCATAGTTATATGTTCCCATTTCCACTCGGGGATTTCTAGTTGTTTCAAAGACACGTATGGCTTTTGATGTTCGGCTTTTACTTGAGCACATATATGGCATTTTTCTACAAATTGCGCCACATCGGTCTTCATTGTCGGCCACCAATATAACACCTTCAAATCATTATACATCTTTGTACTACCCGGATGAATAGATAACCGTGATTTATGCGCCTCAGTCATAATAAGATCACGTAACCCACCAATCAACGGCACCCATACCCGTGTATGAAAGGTTTTTAACCCTCGAGAATCAACTTTTAGTTCATCTTTTCGCTTTGTCATGATCTCGGTTTTCAAATTATTATCTAATAAAGCTTCTTGTTGACAAATCTTTAATCGATCTATCAACTCGGATACAATTTCGATTCTCATAAACCGAACATTATCTGACGATCCTTTTCGGCTTAATGCATCTGCAACTACATTTGCCTTCCCCGGGTGATACTTAATTTCACAATCATAATCTTTTATAAGTTCTAGCCACCGTCTTTGTCTCATATTTAATTCTTTTTGTGAAAACACATATTGTAGGCTTTTGTGATCGGCACAAATAAGGCATTTGGTACCATATAAATAATGTCTCCACAGTTTTAATGCAAAAATTACCGCCGCTAGCTCTAAATCATGAGTAGGATAATTCTTCTCGTGGGTCTTCAACTGTCGAGAAGCATAAGCAATCACCCGATCTCTTTGCATTAATACACACCCTAAACCCAAGTATGAAGCATCACAATAAACGACAAAATCTTCCGAACCTTCCGGTAACGCGAGAATTGGTGCTTGACATAATAATTCTTTCAAAGTTTGGAACGCCTTCTCTTGTTCTTCATCCCACCGGTACGGTACATCTTTTCTTGTTAACTTGGTTAATGGACCCGCAATCTTCAAAAAATCTTTAATAAATCTTCGGTAATAACCCGCTAATCCAAGAAAACTCTTTATTTCTGACAGTGTTTTCGGTGCACTCCAATTCATAACTGCTGTTACCTTTGCTGGATCAACTTTCACCCCGCCTGCACAAATAACATGGCCCAAAAACTGCACTTCTCGTAACCAAAATTCACATTTTGAAAATTTAGCATATAATTGTTCTCGTTTCAAAGTACTCAAAACCTGCCTCAAATGATCTTCATGATCCGATTCGGTTTTAGAATATATCAATATGTCGTCTATAAATACAATGACAAATTTATCTAAGAAAGGTCGACATACCCGATTCATAAGATCCATAAATATCGCGGGTGCGTTTGTTAGCCCAAAAGGCATAACTAGGAACTCATAATGACTGTATCGGGTACGAAAAGTGTAACGACCCGAAATTTGTAAATAAATAATTTTATAAAAATTATGATAAATAAGGATAAATCGTTTAGAGAACGTAGGAATTGGTTTCGTGTCATTTGGACACCGTATGAGAAAGTTATGGGCGAAACCGGGTCGAGACAACAACCGAAAAGTGCAGCCCTGCTGCACTAGGGAGTTCACGCCGCGAAGGGGAGTTCGCGATCGGGAATTGTCCACCGAAAGTTGGGTTTTGTGCGTGAAGTAGTTCACGACCAGTTAGCGATCGCTAAGTTCGCGTGTGGGGGAAGTTAGCGACGCGAACTTAGTTCGCGTCGTGAACTTCGGTCGAGCAGCTTTAAGTCGGGTTTTGGCTCATTTGATGCCATATCAAAACCCTAGTTTCTTCTTTGGCGATTTTCGAGCTTGGGGACTGATTGAGGTCGGATTCTTCACAAATCCTTGGTAGATTTCACTCCTAGTTGAAGATTAAAGGTATATCTTCACTCTTTGATCTTCGTAGCTTAAGATCTATGTATTTTGATGTATGGGTTTGAAACCCTAGTTCTTGGGGTTATGGGTTATGGTGATATAAGTGATGTATACATTTAATAGATGGTATATTATCAAAGGAAACAAGTGTATGATTATGATTTGTAAGAATCTTAAGGGTTGGTTAAACCTAGGGTTTGGTAAATCACCATAATTGGGGGAAATGAGTTAGTAAGTGTTATCTAGAGATAGATGGACACATTGGTAGTAGTACGTGATGTTGATGATCTTGTGATTATTGTATTAGGCATTTGGTGAGGTCTTGGAAGGTTGACCAAATTGTGAAGAAAGGAAACTGACGTAAGGAATACGGTTGGAGCATTTTATTGCTAAGGTGAGTACGTGTGGACTTTACTGAGTACATAGCTATATGAAGTATTTTGATTACTTATGAACGGTCTATTTAATGTTTGTCTAGACTTATTATGTGTTGAGTTAGTATATAGTATTGATAATATTTAACTAACTTGTTTGATGACTGATGTGATAGCCGAAGGCTTTGACTGGCATAACTGATAGAGTTATGATTAGAGATAGATGGTGGTGACGCAGGCGTAATCCTGGTCACTGAGACGAGTGTACATATGTTTGTACACTAAGCACACGGGTGCTTCTAGTTCGCATATGTTTGCGTACTAGGTGATCTAGGAATCTAATGCATATATGTTTATGTATTAGGTTCGCTTGTGTTCTAATACATATATGTTTATGTATTAGATATGACTGTGTTTTAGTACATATATGTTTATATACTGGATATGTATGCTAGGAAAGCAGGATCGATAGAGTCACCATAGAGTGACTAGGATGTGTTGGTAAAATATATATATATGTATTTATATACGATGTGATACATGATATTATTGGGGTCTAAACCCATGTAGCTCACGAGACATTTTTGTGTCTCACGTACTCCTTGTTTGTTTGCTATGTACTCAGGTTCTGGATCGAGGATTTAGGTGCGCATGGATTGAGTTATGCGGGGACTAGAGTAGAAGATCATTAGAGCGGATTTGTGCTTAACCCTGGTTTTGATATATTTTGTAACACCAAACCTCATACTCTCATTTTTATATCAAAGGTTTTTGTAAATCCGTGTTTTGGAACTGGTCTTCTATTTATGAAAAATGATTTATTTTGGGCAAATGTTTTGTATTAAAAATTGAGGTGTTACAAAAAGCGGTTTTGTGAACATCATCTTCATGTACTCGTACTTGATGATACCCGGACCGTAAATCAATTTTCGAAAAATAAGAAGCACCTTGTAGTTGATCAAATAAATCATCTATTCGAGGCAGCGGATATGTATTCTTCACGGTTCTCTTATTTAATTCCCGGTAGTCTATACACATACGAAACGTACCATCTTTCTTCTTTACAAACAAAACCGGAGCTCCCCAAGGTGAGGAACTTGACCGGATAAAACCCTTATCAAGAAGTTCTTGAATTTGAGTCATCATTTCTCGAATTTCTGACGGTGCCAATCGATACGGAGCCCGAGCAATCGGACTAGATCCGGGAATAAGATCAATTTTGAATTCTACCTCTCGAATAGGAGGTAACCCAGGCAACTCATCGGGAAACACTTCCGGGTATTCCGATACCACCCGAATATCATTAACTGTCTTCTTTTCTTTTCGGGCATCAATTGCATAAGCCAAAAATAATTCACACCCCTTGACTAATGCCCTTCTAGCTTTCATAATAGATATTAATGGAATAAATGAATTGGCTCGTTCCCCACGGGCCACTACACGTGTCCCGTCAGATAAAGGAAAAGAAATTATCTTCTTATGACACTTAATATTCGCTCTATTAATACTTAGCCAATCCATACCAAGTACTACATCAAAGCCGGATATCGGCATTACTAAAAGAAATACTTCAAAATGAACACCATCGATATCTATACGTGCCCCGGACACAGATGTTGTGACCGGAACCGTCTTACCATTTGCTACTTCAATCTCTAATGGTGTTGTCACATTTTTAACAGGTAAATTCAATTTATCACAAAATTTTATCGAAATAAAAGAACGATTAGCACCAGGGACATTATATTATTAATCAAGAACATACCGGTGATAACATCATCGGTAGACATAGCATCATCTACCGTCATCTGAAAAGCTCTACCCTCAGGTGGAGGAGGGTTCTTTCTCTTTTGGCCCGTTGAAGATAACGAACCGCCCGCCGACCCTGACCCTGAACCGGACCCATATCTCTTTCCCGTTGGGCAATCACCTACCCGATGGCCTTCCTTCTGACAATTCCAACACACATTACGAGGAAACTTACAATCTTTAACCTCATGACCCATCTGCCCACATCGAATACACTTCATCGTCTGAGCTGTACACGGCCCAGAATGATAAGACTTACATTTGTTACACCATTGAGATCTCTGACTAGAAACACTTTCAGTTGGTCTTCTAACATTCGACCCTTGAGAACCTTGTCTCTGATTACCTTGCCACCTCCTACTTTGTTGGGAACCCGACTGATCAAATCTTGATCTTTGTAAACCTCCTCTTTCCCGATTCAGTCTTTCTTTTGCTTTATGATCACCTTCCGCAGACCTTGCCAAATTAAAAGCCTGAGTCAACGTATTTACTGTTCGAACTATACCCCTATAATCAGGCAGCAATGCTTCCACAAAATGTTGTAACTGTGCCTTTTCATCGGGCACCCACTGTTTCACAAATCTGAGTTTATCATTAAACTGCTTGATTAACTCATCAACCGACATCCTATCATTCATTTGTAAATTCATAAATTCCTTCCTAATTTTATTCATTTCAAATTCATTACAAAAATGATCACACACTCTATCATAAAATTCTTTCCAAGTAATTGCATCTTCTTCGGCCGGGGTCGTATGTTTCGTCCAAACATCCCACCATTGCATAGCCCTTTCTTTTAACATTCTTGAAGCATATTTCACCTTCATTCGTTCCTCACAATTTGCTGCATCTAATGTTCTTTCCATTTCCCTCAACCAATTCAAAGTCACTGTTGGATCATTTCTACCCTTGTACTCCGGTGGTTTACAATCAAGGAATTGTTTATAAGTACATTGAGGTTTAACTCCCGTTGAAATTGAATATGGAATGAATGTATACTGAGGAACACCTTGTGATTGAATCAGAGGTTGGAAATGAAATGATTCGGGTAGTGTGGGTGGTGGCATAGAAACGGTTAACATAATTGGGGTTGGCATAGTGTGGATTGGTATTGAAAATGTAGACATTGTTGTTGGAATTGGTGTTTGAGTGGATTGGTTTCGATGCATTTCATCAATAATCTTATGAAGATGTTGTATTTCACTTTCCATTCTGACAATATAATCCTCCCGATTCTCATTTATATTACCCGAAGTTCCAACATTACCCGGTTCAGTCGTTGATAGGGTCACAGGAATATTCTGCTCGTTATCGGCCATATTTGTAATCAACACACCATCTCACAAAACATTAGTTTTAAATTCATTAGTACCTAACATACTAACATCCCTTCTTATCTACACTTTCCTAATCCCCACACTCTAGGAATGTTTGACCAAACTCGAGCCTTGATTTGGAAATGTATGTAACACCTCAATTTTTAGAACACCTTTTAAACATATTTTTAAATAAAAAATAATACAATGTCCAATGTTCCCAAAATACGGTTTAACAAAAACCATTAAAACATTTATCAGAGTTATAAAATCCGGTGTTACAAAGATAATATCATAACCATAGGATAAACGAGAACTACCTACGAGCTCCCGAGCTAAACAACACTAGGCCACTTCTAACGCGACCCTCTAATCCAGCGATCCTGAACCTGAGTACATAGCCAAAAACAAAGTAGTACGTGAGACAAAATAGTCTCGTGAGATACATGGGTTTCGACCCATTCTCAAAAGATTTATAAAATAATATTTATAACATTAAAAATACTTATCCTTATCATTTCTTATTAATTCATAACTCATTTTTCCATTCATTTAACCGTATAAACTAATAAGCTTACCATAAGCTTACTCGTCATCTAATCACATACTTGTAAGTTATCTCCAAACTTACACTTTCATTATCACATATGCAACGGACCTCTCCGAAGCCAACTCTCCCGATATGGGACGTCATAGGTAAACTATCAAGGTAATTGGGAACCCCCATCTTACCGAGATTCATAAGCTCTCCCCGTTCCCGGGTCGTCATGCTCACCCATCATTGGGTGTCGTAAACTGTGACATTCTACTCTTTGCGCAGGGAGGTACCACCCCAAGTAGACGTCTCATGCTCCCCCATTTATGGGCGGTCTTATTCCGGATATCTCATTCATCAAATATGAGCCTCAGCTCCATTCCTCAATTCATCACTTATTAGAATACACCTATTTTAATTCATCATATTACTCTCTTTACTTATTCATTTTCAAATCTCGACTTGCCAAGTCCTTTACTAATTTAAAACATATTTATCTTTTATAGGAATCATCTTACTTTAACTCTTCTTTGACTAGAATACACGTTTATTACTAGTCACTTATTACTAAACAAATCATTGTCTCAAGCTTTATTAATACATATTATTAATAAACCGATTATCAAGCTCTTTTAAATCATTATCTTTATTCATATATCTTATTTATAAAAACTCATTAATTACTTTTCATAATCATAATCTCTTTCAAAATCATCAATCATTTAGACATACTAAAATAGTCTATTACTAGCATTTTCTCATCATATCAATCATATCTTTATTAAAAACGTTTATTAATAAAGACTCTTAAAACATCATAGTTTTCAAAATCATTTGCTATGTACTCAGTAAAAGTCTCATGTACTCACCTTAGCCAAGCTAATTCCAAATCGTGTCTAACAACACGAATCCTTGCTTTCCAACTTGTGAAATGTCACTAATCTTTAGGTCTTCTTGACCTACCATCAATATCATCACAATAACTAGTTATTATCCATAACTAATCACTAATCAATCCATATTCACATTCCTAACCACCAAGTTCATCCAACTTGGTGGAATCTCAAACCCTAGTTCAAGATTTCCATCAATAAACCCAAATCAAACTTGTACACATCGATTACAAGCTTACAATGAGTGTTCTACACCCATGATTAGTCATCTTCCCCAAAGATGACATGGTTGGTTCCCCAAACCACCATTTTTACCCATACAAAGCTCACAATCAAGGTAGATAAGCAAGACAACCAAGAATACTTACCCTTGATGTTCCAATCCTTCAAGATGATGAAGATCTAAGCTCTTGAGCTCCAAAATCGCCCAAGTTTGCCCCCAAATCGGCTGCACTATGTGTGTGGTTGAATGAGGAATGAAACCCTAGCTCACACACAACAATATATATTCCAGACCAAATTCGCGCCGAGCTCGCGCCGCGAAGTGACGCGGGTTGGCCTGCTGGTTGCCGCTGAAATACAGACCTCGCGTTTCGCTCGCGTTTCGCTCGCGTTTCGTCGCCTCTTGTCTCGACTCGAGATTCTCGCGTTTCGCTCGCGACTGGCTCGCGTTTCGCTCGCGGCTCTTGTCTCAACTCTTGATTCCCGCGTTTCACCTCTGGAGCTCCTGTTCAACCTCGCGACTGCCTCGCGCCGCGAGGGCTGTCTGGGTCAGTTTCTTGCCTTTTAAACTTGTTTCCATCCAAGTCTTGACCCATACTTGGTTACACCAAGTCCCAAACATCCAAACAATCGATAAAACACCACGGAGACTCGATTAAACATTTTACTACCTTTATTCCTCAGTATTTCCGTTTAATTCATTAACCGAAAATTCCGGTCGTTACAACTATTCACCCCTTAAAAAGGATTCCGTCCTCGGAATCAACTCAAGGATTTCCAATCCACATTCCACTTCCAAATTAGGATCCAATAACACTTATGCATTTGATTGCCTTACTTGACTCCGTTAAACTCAAACGGGTCACAAACCAACTTGAGTTCTTAATACCCGAACGGGTCAAAATTTTACAATTTGACCTTAACACCTTCAATCATTTAATTAATCCCTTTATCCATATTGGGACGATATGACCCAATTAATACTACTAGTCAATTAACCAAAATGATTGTCAATGCCTAACTTTGACCAAATTGTCAACATTGTCAAATTTTTTGCTTAAGCACAAAGTCAACCATATCTTGATAATTTCTTTATCCACTAGTGGTTCCATTAACCATCAATTCCTTAACAATCGACCTTACATTCACGGTCCAACGCCAATCACACTCGATTCCTAAATTCAACCCGAAATATCCAACGGTCAAAGTCGCACCCCTTGACTACCATTATTTCCATTAATCCATTAACCACTATCATACACATGTAGATGATACATTATGCCTTTACCCTTGACTCACCACTTTAAACGAAAGTCAAAATCCAATTTTTGACCTAAGTCAACAATCCACTAGTTGACCAACCTTGACTTATGAATAAAGTCAAACTTTGCTAAATTCCACATATTCTTTATTACTAAGGCATCGCTTCCCAAGCTTCTCGTTCCCTATTCCAGTATTTAAATTTCCTTTCTCAATTGTTTCTCTCTTCTCTGATTTCAATTTTCTACAATCGATTAACAAATTCCATCTAAATCGATACCGATCTCTATTACTTTTTAACTTTCATCCAATTACTTATACCACATATAATTTCCTTCAAATATCCTTATACCATACTTGAAATTCCCGATCGCCGGCTCTAGAGCCTCAATCATATCCAATTGTGGCCTAACCACCCATATACATCCTTCACCACTCATTGGCTACTAACCGATCTTGCTTCCTAGAGCATTCCTTTTTCATGAATCATGAACTTGTAGGCATCTCCTACACCTACTTATACTTAAACACTACCCGTGTTTTCAACCCAAGTTCTCACTTGCCATAAAAATCATAACAACAACTAACCATACGGTTCTACATACGTCAGATACAAACATCATATCCCTTATATAACAAATTATACTTTAACTATTTTATCTAGAGGATCGGAAAGCCTCCAATCCAACACGATCCCAAACTGTCACAATGATCGGAAAGCCTCCAATCCAAAGTGACTCATACAACACTATTTCATCTTGCATACAATCCATGTATGCATCTTTACACTTAGCATCATGCTATCATTTTCTTTCATATTTGACCTTCGATTTTCCACTTATACTTTATACCACACGGTACACATAGAATCGTTTCTAGTGCTTTCCACCAATCTACTCATTTATCAATCGTCCTTATTCGATTCATTCTATCATTACTAAAACTTCTTATTTTATTTTTTTTTATTTTTTTTTTCACCCGGTCATCTTGAGTCAACCAATTGACTTCGATCGATACCCATACGTACACTATCATACTTTTTCAATAAACCTTTACCGAAACAAATTATTCACTCTTGATGTCACACCCGACATCCCCTACACAACCATTTGCCATGCCTATTTGCCAACACTCAATCAATCGTATCCAATCACTAAGGTTCCATTTTATATTTACATATATTCTTTTCTTTTTTTTTTTTTTTTTTTTTGTATTTCACGACTCACACTAACACTTAGTACTTCATTGTACTACCATTCTCATATGGAAAATATTCACCACCCTCATGATCCAACTTTCAATATTTTTACGCTAACATAATCCTTCCTATTCTTATTTCTCGCGACATACCGGTCGCCAACCCATTCGACTATACACATAATAACCCGGGGAGATTATCTCCCAAATTTATCTTTTCACATCATACATTCCATCAATAATTATTCTCACACGTAGATCACATAAGCACTATATTGTGCGACACATAAGCAATTAAATTCTAATCATCTATCAAAACTTCATAAACGAATTATCTGAAGCGGCTCCATGAGTTCCCTTCACCCGATTCTTGTTGGCGGTTGTTGCTGACGTGTCGTTTCTCTTCCTCGGGCACGCACTACTAAAGTGTCCCACCTCGTGACAAGTGTAGCATTCCACTTCTTCGAGGTTCCTTACTTTGCAATCCTTTGCTCGGTGCCCTACTCGTCCACACTTGAAGCATATGGCCGAATTTGCTTTACATTCTCCATGGTGATTCTTCCCACAACTTTGACAACTCCCAATACTACCATGCCTTGACGAACTCGGTTTGAACTTTTCTTTCTTCATTGATCCTAAGATACTATCGAGCTTCTTCTCTTCTCCTTTTGACGCCGATTCTTGTGCTTTTCGCCGAAG
Organism: Calendula officinalis; assembly: GCA_963853835.1. Lineage (NCBI taxonomy): Eukaryota > Viridiplantae > Streptophyta > Magnoliopsida > Asterales > Asteraceae > Calendula > Calendula officinalis. The sequence continues at coordinate 3,067,772 of OY970834.1, forward strand.
AACCCTCTCAACACCTCGAGCGGTACAAATGGCCTCATCTAACGTAGCCGCCCGCTTGACTTCCAATTCAAACTCCGGTGGTAGTCCATTTGCATAACGAACCACCTTCATACGTTCCGTCGGGTAAGACTTGATTACAAACGGAAGTAATCCCGTAAACTTTTTGGTGTACTCTTCCACCGACATATCACCCTTCTTGATGAACATGAACTCTTCCAGCAACTCTTCTAGATCTCTCTCGGGACAAAAATTTTCCTTCAACCTACTCGTGAACTCCTTCCACGACATCTTGTACACTTTCCTTCCCAAAGTCTCATACATGGTATCCCACCATGTCAACGCTTCATCCTTCAACTGTCGGGATGCATAGGTGACCATATCTCTCTTCAAACACTTGCTACTCTCTAGTACTTGCTCGGTTTCCCGAATCCAACGCATCGTGACCTTGGGTTCCGAACTTCCATAATACACACCGGGGTTGCACGACATGAATGTCTTATATGTACAACCTTCCCTTTCATCCGACCCCGAATCATCACTTCCTTCGGTCGATGGCTCCTCGGTACGAGTCTTGCTACCCGGAGACTTACTTCCCCCACGGGACTTAGAATCATCTCGCCTTTCCACATTCAACCGGTTATCGATAATCCGGTTCAAATCCACGTTCACCACATCCCTCATCTGATGAAACAAATTTCTGATCGCTTCCATAGTTAACGGGGTTTGGTTTTGCATCCAAACCGAAACCTTCTCCATTATTACCGGGATGAGTCGGGATTCGATTTGAATCCGTCTCGCGATCTCGTGGGATCTCTCCACTTCTTGGGTTCACCATTTGCTATACCAACATATTAAACCATTAAAATTCAAAGATTGACTTATTAGTCAAACATAGCCCATAAAGCCCAAACATTATCTTTTCTCTTAGGGATCGACCCTAACATACCCATACTTTACTGTCTCAACGGACTGATCAAGGACATCCTATGGAAACATATGGTCCTACTTAGCATAGCTTAAGACTAGGGAGGTCAAACCTACCTAATTCACTTAAACTATAGCTCTGATACCAAGTTGTAACACCTCAATTTTTAGAACACCTTTTAAACATATTTTTAAATAAAAAATAATACAATGTCCAATGTTCCCAAAATACGGTTTAACAAAAACCATTAAAACATTTATCAGAGTTATAAAATCCGGTGTTACAAAGATAATATCATAACCATAGGATAAACGAGAACTACCTACGAGCTCCCGAGCTAAACAACACTAGGCCACTTCTAACGCGACCCTCTAATCCAACGATCCTGAACCTGAGTACATAGCCAAAAACAAAGTAGTACGTGAGACAAAATAGTCTCGTGAGATACATGGGTTTTCGACCCATTCTCAAAAGATTTATAAAATAATATTTATAACATTAAAAATACTTATCCTTATCATTTCTTATTAATTCATAACTCATTTTTCCATTCATTTAACCGTATAAACTAATAAGCTTACCATAAGCTTACTCGTCATCTAATCACATACTTGTAAGTTATCTCCAAACTTACACTTTCATTATCACATATGCAACGGACCTCTCCGAAGCCAACTCTCCCGATATGGGACGTCATAGGTAAACTATCAAGGTAATTGGGAACCCCCATCTTACCGAGATTCATAAGCTCTCCCCGTTCCCGGGTCGTCATGCTCACCCATCATTGGGTGTCGTAAACTGTGACATTCTACTCTTTGCGCAGGGAGGTACCACCCCAAGTAGACGTCTCATGCTCCCCCATTTATGGGCGGTCTTATTCCGGATATCTCATTCATCAAATATGAGCCTCAGCTCCATTCCTCAATTCATCACTTATTAGAATACACCTATTCTAATTCATCATATTACTCTCTTTACTTATTCATTTTCAAATCTCGACTTGCCAAGTCCTTTACTAATTTAAAACATATTTATCTTTTATAGGAATCATCTTACTTTAACTCTTCTTTGACTAGAATACACGTTTATTACTAGTCACTTATTACTAAACAAATCATTGTCTCAAGCTTTATTAATACATATTATTAATAAACCGATTATCAAGCTCTTTTAAATCATTATCTTTATTCATATATCTTATTTATAAAAACTCATTAATTACTTTTCATAATCATAATCTCTTTCAAAATCATCAATCATTTAGACATACTAAAATAGTCTATTACTAGCATTTTCTCATCATATCAATCATATCTTTATTAAAAACGTTTATTAATAAAGACTCTTAAAACATCATAGTTTTCAAAATCATTTGCTATGTACTCAGTAAAAGTCTCATGTACTCACCTTAGCCAAGCTAATTCCAAATCGTGTCTAACAACACGAATCCTTGCTTTCCAACTTGTGAAATGTCACTAATCTTTAGGTCTTCTTGACCTACCATCAATATCATCACAATAACTAGTTATTATCCATAACTAATCACTAATCAATCCATATTCACATTCCTAACCACCAAGTTCATCCAACTTGGTGGAATCTCAAACCCTAGTTCAAGATTTCCATCAATAAACCCAAATCAAACTTGTACACATCGATTACAAGCTTACAATGAGTGTTCTACACCCATGATTAGTCATCTTCCCCAAAGATGACATGGTTGGTTCCCCAAACCACCATTTTTACCCATACAAAGCTCACAATCAAGGTAGATAAGCAAGACAATCAAGAATACTTACCCTTGATGTTCCAATCCTTCAAGATGATGAAGATCTAAGCTCTTGAGCTCCAAAATCGCCCAAGTTTGCCCCCAAATCGGCTGCACTATGTGTGTGGTTGAATGAGGAATGAAACCCTAGCTCACACACAACAATATATATTCTAGACCAAATTCGCGCCGAGCTCGCGCCGAGCTCGCGCCACGAAGTGACGCGGGTTTGCCTGCTGGTTGCCGCTGAAATACAGACCTCGCGTTTCGCTCGCGTTTCGTCGCCTCTTGTCTCGACTCGAGATTCTCACGTTTCGCTCGCGACTGGCTCGCGTTTCGCTCGCGGCTCTTGTCTCAACTCTTGATTCCCGCGTTTCACCTCTGGAGCTCCTGTTCAACCTCGCGACTGCCTCGCGCCGCGAGGGCTGTCTGGGTCAGTTTCTTGCCTTTTAAACTTGTTTCCATCCAAGTCTTGACCTATACTTGGTTACACCAAGTCCCAAACATCCAAACACTCGATAAAACACCACGGAGACTCGATTAAACATTTTACTACCTTTATTCCTCAGTATTTCCGTTTAATTCATTAACCGAAAATTCCGGTCGTTACAATGTACACCTAAATGTATACACATTGCCAAACCAATGCTCTGATACCAAATTGTAACACCGTAATTTTCATGTCATTTTTTTTTAACAAAACACGGAAGAGTTTAAACCAATTAATTTACAGATATATAAAAATCATACTAATATATATCTATCTCAGTTTTGCTAATTTTTAACCCCGTGGTTAAAAATTCGAATAAATCTAATAAAATTATATAAAATTATAAATAATAAAATAAACTTACCAACAACCTTAAAAAATGTTAGGCCGGGTCTCGGGGTGTTACATTTTTTTATTGATTTTTTTATCAAAAAAATATTCCCGCTTTTAACGGGCTCTTTTGCGATGGCGAGGTGTTGCTCTTGATGTAACTTAATTGTTTCCGTTCCGAACCTTACTCTTCATTTGGTAAATATTTACCAAAGAAAATGATCGAACTTGTAACCTCTAGAGCATCATTTTATACGTCTTTACCACTAGACCAACACTACATGGTTATTTGATACATATAGTGAAGAGTAATATTTCATTATTTCGAATGCAATTCGGTTAAAGTGTTTAAATACATGGTTCAACAAATCAAAATTTTCGATCTAATTCTTTTTCCTAAAAATAGTGTAAGAAAACTAATTTTGTAATTCATGGTATTTTAGCACATCCATCGTGTTTAAATCAAACACCGTGCAAATGTCTTGTAATGTACACTTGCTAACACCGTTTCCATCTCCAACAAGTCTTTCAAGCTCCTCTGATGCTTGCATTATCTGCACATTACAATAATAATATTCAGATTATAATAAGTTTAATAATTGATAAATCAAAAGCTTCAGTAACATATTGAAATTTAATTTACCAGTGGAGGATCATCATCATGTTCCTTCTCATGAGATTTTTGGTTTTTTGAGGAATCTGATACCAGCTCAAGAAGTTTCTCACTTCCCTGAAAGATGAGCGAATCCATCCCAACATAAATTCATAAAAATAAATAAAACAAATAATTGATCATCGGGTAAGGTTGTCAAAAGGTTGTCAAAATCGGTTAAAAAGTCGAGCATTGTAGCTAAAAACTCTTTTTTCTGTTGAAATTGAATTATTATTTTTTTTTACAAATTGCAGTTAAGCATTGTTGATTTACACTTTGAAGTATTATATATATATATATGTGAACTTTGATACGTAGTATATAATTTCAAAATTTATAATATTTTACATAATGAAAATTCCAACTAATTCATATAGCTGATAGTGAGGTATTTAAAAAGTTAGAAAATTTTTTAGCTTGACTTACTTTACGAGCCGTCCAGTGGGAATAAGTGCGAAATGAGATCCAAAAGAAAGGTACATTTGGGAAAGGTAGAACCTAAAACAATATATATATAAAAAAATGTAAGTCTTTGCAGCAATTATATATATCGTGATCCAACTGTGTATAGATTTATATATATACATACAGCAAAAGCAGAGGTAAGTGGGACCACTGTAGCTGATCCATAAAAGTAATTCTTGTGAACAATACTCCCCCTGCAGTACAAAAAGAACAATAAACGTCTTTAATTCAACATAATTATGTATTACTACCATGTATTAAGAAAATTAATTACATTTGCAAGGGTCATAAGATAAGTGTGACTGAGTAAAATGTTAGTACAAGATAAAAAGAAGTCATACTTAAGTAACTATAATTTTTCACTTAATAATAGTCAATACGTAATACAATATGATTTTTATCAGATATTATACTAATACTAATACAATAATAATAGTATAAAAATAATGAAAAAAGAGAATTGCTAACTTTACCTCATAGCAATATGCCTTAATCTTCTTCGAACAAGTCTTGCATTTAAGCTTCAAAATTCAAATAATATAAATAAATAAATAAAGATTCAGTACTCAGACATTTCCATAACAGAAATCAAGAGTCGAGACAAACCTTGATGGGAAGACAACTTCCACACCGGTTAACTGCTTCGGAATCGATTTCAAAAATATCTCAGAAGGCTTCACACGTGACAAAAGCTTTAATCCCAAACTACACATCAAAAAACAAAAATTAAAACTAAATGAAAATGATTTTGAAAATGAAAATCAGAGGATAATATTAAAATAACACAAAATTATAGTTTAATTGATTGATTTTAACCTATGAATTTTGTTCTTAAAGCTACCGGGAGGCGCTTTCTCCAGACCGGTCCACGCTTTATTCATCTACAACAAAATGCACAAAAATTGAAGAAAATCATAGCGATCGAATTAGAAATCGATGACGAAAACAGAGAATTGAAGTACCTTATTAGCTGCGAAATCAACACATAGCTCGACATTAGCAGCAGTTGAATTCTGAGAAGATGATGAAATTGTTTGCCAGAGCTGTTTGAATGTGGTTGGAGATTGTGAAGATTCAGATTCTGAGGTTGACCGATCAATCGATCGGATAAAACACCAATTTCTTCCTTTAATCGGGAACACTAATAACCTAGCTCTCATATTTGATCCTTTTCTTATCGTTGTGAATTCTAGAGCATTAGAAATTAAACGAGATTTTGATAATGGCGATTGTAGAAATTTGGTTACGAATTTTTGAATCACATTTGAAAAAAATGTGTGTTTATTAGAAATTGAAGCTAACGAAGAATTTGGTTTTGCTGAGGGAGTCTGAAATCATGGAGCGATGAGAGGAACTTCAAGGAGCGGCGCCATTTTTGGCTGAGATAATTTAGTAACCACCCCTTTACTATTGTTACTTTTCATATTACCTCCTTACTTAATTGGATGATGATGATGATAAAGACCCTTAGACTGTACGTAACCAAATCGAAGTTTGATCACCACTGTCACACCAGCGTGACATCAGTTTTCTCTCTCCATCAAACTCGCTACTAAACCTTAAAAAAACATATTAATAAATTGATGCAGGCCCAAAATGTAGAAGAACGGACATTGGTATTTCTGGAAGCCCAAAATCGTGTAAGGAAACGGCCTCAACTGAAAAAGACATAACCCTAGGCGGTTTACCCAACTTCCGGCCCAAAAACGCTCTTTTTGGTTGTGTTTTTATATTTTTTTTCTTATTATGTTGGACTTTGTTTTTAACTTAATTTATGACACGTTTGTTTTTTTTTTTTTTGGCCCAATTCAAAATTTAGCCATATTTAAAGTGTATTTTGACAACCAAATCCAATCATCCACGTATCAGATCTTGAATAGTAAAACACGATTTTAACCAACTTTTTTCTAGTTCCCATATACTTGCATTTCGAATGAACATATCTAACAAAATCACTAGCTACCGTTTGCCATCTGTATAAGAATGAAAGGTACAATAAATACGGTTTCTCATAGGCGTCAGTCAAAAAACACAAATAGTTTAACTTTATACTTTGACATACAACAATTACTACTACTATCACTTCTACTACTGTTCTCTTTCACTGTCTTCATCTTCATCTCCATCTTCAACCAGCCTCCCACAAACCCATCTTCTTCCTTTGCCCCCTCCTCTTTCAACTTTCTCACTATTGCCCCCTCCTTTTTCCACTTTCTCACATTTACCCCCTCCTTTTTCCACTTCATCATCGTTTTCTTCCACTTTCTTCATATGCAAATTCAAATCACTCCATGATGAAGATGATAGAATAACATTCTCTATTCCATTCACATTTGCGATTTCTAGACCTCCTGCTCCATTTACTACTTTTTGTTCTATTTCGTTTACACCTTCAACTACCTCCTCATTGTCAAAACCAGTCCCTGGAGTTCCACTATTACCCGTTTCTATGGACTTTATATAACTAATCGCTTCAGTGATTAATTTCCTTGTTTCAATTAAAGAAGCTTCAGCAGCTGGACTTTTTGCAGCAGCCGCTTCTAGTGCCTCTGCAGCTCTTTGTGCTTCACTAATCAATACACTGAATAAAAGAAGAAATTTCTTTAATATCACTACACATTTTAGGTGATCTAAAATACAGTCAGGTGCCGGATTTCGACTTAATGGACTTAACAGAGAAATAACTATATGGGAAAAGTCATAATGAGTGTGTTTGTTTATGTCTTAATTGATACAACATGACTTAACTGGAAAAGCCATGGTATTGCTTTCGCCATTTAGTCACAATTCTTTTTTCTTTTTTATATTTATCCATTTTTTATTAATTACAAATACATGTTTTTTTAGGGCCCGGTTAGAAAAAATTTTAAAATCTAACGTTATTTTTGTAAAATACAATTTTATTTTACATTTTAACTTTATTAGTTATAAATCACCAATTTTTCTAACATTGCAAACTTCAATTTAAAATTATATATCATTTAATTATGTTTTTTTTACAATAATTAGGCTTTGGGAAATGGTAAAATTGTCAAATTTTATCATTAAGACTATTCATTCAGCATGTAAAACAAACGAGAGCATTAACTTATCCATATAGACACTTTAATCGGACATAACTTAATGACTAAAAAACGAACAAGCCTTAATGTCTTAACCCTTTGGTTAACCAGTTACTGGTCAACCAGTCATTTTGTGTAAGGTGTAATTTTTCTTAGGGTTAAATACAATTAAATCCTTAAACTTTCACCTATTTGGCAGTGTAACCCTTGCTAAAAAAGAGTTTAAATGGTTAAAACGTGAAACCAGTGAAAACTTTGGGATTAACACATAATTAACCGTTAAAACTAAGATTTAAAAGGTGAACTGAACTCACTTGGCTCTTAAAATAGCTTCAGTTATTTTAGGATCTGAAGCTGCTCGTTGTGCCCTAATACTCTTTATCATCTCTAATTTGTATCGAGCTTGTGGATCCTTAAATTTAGCCTGTTGTGGTTCTTTGCGTACATGACCAATACCTGTTTTCAACTTATGACTTCTGATCCTTGTATCGAACTTTTTCACAGGTTTGACTTTTTTCGGTTCCTTCTTTTTTGTCCCCCATTCGGGATCTCGAGTCTCGGGATCTTTACCACGGTGTTTAGCTATGCCAGAGTAAACCCGATCACGATATGCCTACTCCAACATAAACATGTAAATTAAAAAAAAAAACTGTATTCCTTCGATTATAAATGACAAACTACACACGACTATATCCAACTATACACATTTTATTATAGGTAAATTACCTAATTGCCACTTTTTAACCATCGATTAAACACCTTTCAAAAGTTCAACACCTTTCAAAAGTGACGATTAAGTAACTTTCCCTTTTATTATTTTATCATATTTCAAAACCTACCTTTTGATGTAGGTTTCTTAAAAGTTTTTAGTACCATAAATCTTTAAAAAAGTTAGGGTTAGAATTCATGTTGTGTAATAAAGAACTTACAGGGTCAGCCCATTTAGCAGCAATGGCTTCTGAGATTTTCTTTCTTTGTTCAAAGGTTTTGGGTGCTCGTTTCCCTAGGCCGGTCCCACGTTTCTGCTTTCTTGATTCAATTCCATCTTTGAATTCCTTATCGAGCTGTTTGCTAAGTATCTCATAAGAGTCCCACTGCAATTCTTCTTCATCAGAAAGCCCTTTTCTAGAAGCTTCTGCAATTAAATTAAGCCATTCACGGTGGCAACGTGCTATCATCCGACGACTAAAACGCCGTCTATCCCACGTAGCCCGTACTGCAGCCGAAATCTTTTCTCGTGTCTCACGACTGCAACATAAAAAATATTAAGTAACTAGTGAATTTTTAAATTATACTATTAGGAATTTTTTTATTCGAATGTCAACAGCAACATGAGGAAATTAAAATAGTATTGAAGAATTGGAAATAAAAGAGACTGACGTTTGGTTATGTATTCCCTTCATGAGTTTCATCTTTACCTGCGTTCACAAAAGTTGTAAATGTGGATAGATTCAAAGTTATGGCAGATAAATAAACCATAAAAACATGGGGAAAAGAATATCATATATGTGGAATTCGAATTCGAATTAAAAATCGTTCAAATTTGAAGAGTAAGTCACCTGAGGTGAACGCATAGCAAGCTTGGTTCTCTCACGTATCTTCTGCCGTGTTTCTGCATATAATTTCATGTTAGAACAACACTAATCGTATGAAAATTGACTAATATTTAATCACTAAACATATAAAATTCTGTAGTTAAGTACCTGGACTGTGCTTTATGCCTTTATTCCAAGCTTCTTTACCTTTATTCGCTTTCGAAATCCTGTTCCGTCTCAACAACTCCTTATCGTCTTGAACCGGCGGTTGTTCGCCGGTGGACGGCAATTTTCCGACGGAATTAACCGGCGGTTGTTGCGCATTACCGTTTTCCTTACCGGAACACATCGGTTCAAGTGTAGCGACTGCCTTAATCATAAGGCAGCCACGATTCATCGGAATAATGGCCGGATTGTGGAAATATCGCCATCTGGCAGTTTTTGGATTGCCAGATGTAAATAAAGCATGATGAATTCTTTGACTTCCAATCGAATACAGGTTGTTCCTGAACGAAGCTTGTGGAGTAGCAATATCTGCAAAACAAATGCTTAAATTGGTTAATTTGTTGTTAAGAAGATGAACATAAAGATGTGAGATTAAAATTACGATACCTAATAAAGGCATGAGGAGGTCATTCAGTCAGGAATCGAATTCAGAGAGCGTATGAAATTGAAATTGAAATTGAAATTGAAATTGTGAGTGTAAACCCCATAAAAGTTAAACAGCAGGGAGTAGGGTTCAGGTTATGGAGATAGCCACACACCCCGGTGAAGCACAAAGATAACGATATTTTGTTTTCAGTTTTTTCGTGAAAACTGAAATAAATTTACCCGATAAAGCCAATTTTACAAATAAATTAAGCAATTTAGACTACTTTATTTCAACAAATAATATATATTTAGATATTTTCTTTAATATTGTTTTTAACTAATATTACCAAACATCTTAGCTGAATGAGAAATTACATTAAATTGCTTTCTTATTTTTCTACTCAGTTGATTAATATAGAGGTTTGCCCGTATTGAATTCAGACTAGGGGTGAGCATGGGGCGGGTTGGGGCGGTTTTTAACTAAAACCAAACCCCGAACCGCCAACTTCGGTTTTTAAGAATTAGAAACCGTTCGGTTTCGGTTTTTTCGGTTTCGGTTTTTCGGTTTTTCTCAATAAAGCGGTTCGGTTTCGGTTTTTTTTTTCGGTTTTTTGTTTTCCTTCAAATTTACAAATTTTGTTAACTTAAACGTTTTGATTCAAACTTTAGTATTTATACAGCTATAAGACTTGAAAAATATTGAAGTGAAACATTTGAAAGTTTACAAATAATATACTTAAAACTTTCTTTTAAATAGTTAAGGATCAAATTTTTTAAATATATAAAAATATTTTAACAAAATTTGAAATATATATATGGCGGGGCGGGGCGGTTTTTTCGGTTCGGTTTTTCGTATGCACCCAAAAACCGCCCCAAACATTCGGTTTTTCAAAAAATAAAAACCGCTCACATCGGTTTTTCAAATGGTTCGGTTTTTCGGTGCGGTTTTTTTCGGTTTTTTCGGTTTCGGTTCGGTTTTTCGGTTTTTATGCTCACCCCTAATTCAGACTACCCACAAAGTGGGTGATTGCCTAGGGATTAGTGTGCTCATAAAGTGAGTCAGAACTCAGAGTACCAAAAAAAATGTGTTGAAATCAGAGATTATAAAAGAGAATTAGTAGATTCAACATGTTAATCATTTTATATATAGTATGATGAAGTATGCAAATTTAATAGAAAGTAATACTATTTTTCTAGCAGAATTTCTCAATACACTCGATAGAATCTCATAAAAAGCATATGTACAAAGTTTGGTACATTAGTGAAAATTGTCCCAGCATTGCTCTTTAACAATTTGTAGATGATGCTGTATTTTTTGAAGATTGGTTCATTACAAATGCAAAAAACCCTAATCTTCATTCTCAAAAGCTTTCAAAAAGCTTACAGTTTTAAAAAATTTTGGCGAAAAATAGACTTTATGGGGTGAGAATTGACCCTCTTGAGGTCGCCAATGTCGCAAGAGGGTTAAATTGTGGAGATGACAAGTTGCCTGTCATGTACCTTGGTCTCCCTGTTGGATATAACATGAATCGGAAGTCCTCTTGGAATGAGGTTACTAATCGTTTTATTACTTGTCTCATTTTTTGGAAGTCTAAGATTTTATCACTCGGAAGTAGGTTAACTTTAATTAATTCAGTTCTTGGTGTTGTCCCTCTTTACTTTACGTCCTTAGTTAAAGCCCCGAAATGTGTTGTTAACAAGCTCGAATCATGAAGAAGCCACTTTTTGGGGGGGCATAACGAGGTAAACAAAAAAAAAATGAACTAAGAGCACAAGATGCGATGGAAAGGTCAAAGGCATGTTATAGCCTTTTTGGCTTTTAATATAGCTGTTAAAACCTTGTCCTCCTTCATGTTATAGTCAAAATTGATGTTAAAGTCATAGCCAAATTGGTGTTGAAGTATTGATTTAAGCACAAGAAGTAGTTTAACGACCGTCAAAGCAATTATGGTGGACGAATGGCGCAACTTTGGCGCGCCAAAGGTGTTTTCAACCAATATAGTTTTAGATTTAACGGACCTATATTTTTACATGAGTCACTAAGCTCAAATTGCACAATGGGGTGAGTTAACTTTTCAACCACGTTAATTTGTTCAAATCTGGCCATAACGATGTTAGGTAATGAGAAATAACAATATGTCTTCTCAAAAAGCGTTCTAACGTACTTTTAGTTTTTAGAAGAAAAAAATTAGTTGAAAGGTATAATCATTTGGTAATGATTTAGCAGGAAGAACACTTGAAATGATTCTCCTAGAGGTCATATGTTTGATCTTTTCTTCAGATAAACATTTACCAGATGATAAGAGGAAGGTTCGGAAACGGTCGCGACAACAGTTAAGTCGCGTACATCATGAGTGAAACGCAATCATCCGGGGAGGCTGTTATAAACGAAAATATCTATTAAATAAATACATAAATATTAGTTGAAATGTGTGTTCTGTTTTTTAACCGATCTTTGAATTTTTCTCAAGTTAAGCTGAAATCGGCATTATGAAAACTCGTGGACGTATCCTTCTGACTTTCGTGTTCAAAGTTTGGCTCGACTTATAGGCTTATAGCCCTACCAACATAAGTATATGGGGTCAAGAAAGGAAAATTGGAGGCAAGAATTGGTCAAATAAAGAATACCATCAAAAAGTCAAACAAAAGAACAAAGTAAAGAATTCGTTTTTGACTCATTTCCAGTCCACAGCCACCATCATCTACTTCTACCTTAAATCCCCCCACTTTTTAGCAAAACTTAAATATCTTCTTCAATATCCCTTCCCAATTTCATAATTTTCATTTTAGTTTTAGAAAACTACCCAAACCAATAATGGGTAACAACAATTTTGATGATTCTGGTGCCATGGATCTAACTAGAAACATCATGATAATGTCGATCATCGCTGTATTCACCGTCGTTATTTTCATAATTTTCGTCCACTTTTACTCCAAACGTCACCAACAATCCATACAAGAGTCCAACAATCGCGTTTGTCAGCAACAACGGGGACTAGACGCGTCATTCTTGGAAACTATAAGGGTCATAGATTTCGACCCGAAAGAGTTTAAAGATGGATTAGAATGCGCGGTTTGTTTATCCGAAGTCGAGGAAGGCGAGAAAATTCGGATATTGCCCAAATGTGATCACGGGTTTCACGAGGAATGCATCGATATGTGGTTTTATTCGCATTCGACTTGTCCCATATGTAGAAATCCCGTGAATATCGCTGATCAAACAGAAATTGGACAACAAGAATTCGTAGGGGTTTTGATTCGGGAAAATGATGTTAATAATCATCATGAGTCTTCATCCTCAGCAGAAGCTGCATCATCATCATCGTTATTACAGACTAACCAAAATAGGGAAATTCGAGATTTGGTAATCGATATACCACCGAGGGAGTGTAATGCGGATGAAGATGAGAAAAATCCGGTTTCGTGTTCGGGAATGAGATCGTTAAAGAGAATATTGAGTGGTAGTACAAGGCTTAATCATGTTAGTCCAACTCATAATCAGCAATAGAACATGTAAAATTTATTATTTTTTCCTTTTATATTCTACTCGGAAATATTAAATTATTAATGAATGAAAGGAAGCATTGAGTAAACCATAATTTCATTTATTAACGTAGAGTTGTGTTCAAGGAAGTCCAAGGATTTTGCATAGTCTCAAAGGACAAATCCTAGCCACTGGATCAAAATGATTAATATCAAATCATAGTGTTTCAAGCACATGTGTTTCAAACATATGTGCTTCCAGTCACGACCACCACCACCGGTCACCACCGCTGGCCGCCGCCTCCGACCACCGTCCGCCGCCGCCGGTGGCCGTGGACGGCGACCGGCGGCGGTGGTGGTGGCTGACAGTGAAGGTGTTGGTGGTGATGGGTTTCAAGTCACAAAACACATGTGCTTGATTGTACATATACACTACTTTATTTTCAAAAGAACTGTTATTAGTTAAGCACATGTGCTTCTAGCTTACAAACACATGCTTCATTACTTGAAACACATGTACTTGACTGTACATATACACTCCTTTATTTTCAAAAGAACTGTTATTAGTGAAGCACATGTGCTTCTAGCTTACATACACATGTACTTCATTACTTGAAACACATGTGCTTGGTTGTACATATAACACTTCTTTATTTTCAAAACAATTGTTATTAGTGAAAAACATGTGCTTCTTGTAACGAAACACATGTGTTTCAAGTCATGAAACACATGTGATTGGCTGTACATATACAATCCTTTATTTTCAAAACACATGTGTTTCAAAAGGTGAAACACATGTGTTTCAAACACATGTGCTTCCAGTCACGACCACCACCGCAGGTCTCCACTATCGCCGGCCGCCGTCCGCCGCCGCTGTCCGCCGTCGGCGGCCGCCGGAGGTGGGTGGGGTATTGATGTACTGAAGCATATGTGTTTGTATGGTTTGAATCTTCATCTTGACCTTTGATTTTTTCTTGATCCAATGGAACTAGGTAAAATCATTAGACTACCTTGAACATTGGAATATTAATGTAACATGATGTTAATAAGTTATTAATTATTTTTAATTAAATCAATTTTATTCTTATTATAATTGAACACGAATATTTCTTCTGAATATTTTGGTAATATGTACTAAGCCCAATTATTAGCCCAGCGCTCCAACCCACTTTAAATATTTGTCCAGCCCATATTACTGTTCCGTTTTTTTTATTTGAGAAGTGGTATTGCTTCCTACTATTTAGTTTTATATACAGTCCTACACCAAATGTTAAAATCAAGGGATGATATGGTAAAGAGATTTAGTGAATTAGACATGTCAAGTTTAAAAGTAAGTAAGATTATGAGTAGGACTAAAAGGTATGAACAAATACAATTTCTCTTTTTTTTTGACACCCGACATACTCAACTTTAAAAGCTGCTTATTCATATTACTTCCTCCGATTCAAAATAAGTGATACATTTTGACTTTCACGATTTTTGATGCAAAAAATTATAATGAGAGTTAAATTAGATTAATTAGATGGTTAGTGGGGAATGGTCCCACAATTTTTGAGTAAAGTAAGGTTAATGATGTTTAAAAGTAAAAAGTAAGGGTATAAGGGTCATTTCACTTTATAAAGTATGTAGTTAGTTAGAGTGGAGCCCACTACTTACCAAATAAGGTAAAATTTTAAAGTGTATCACATATTTTAAATCACCCAAATATGGAAAGTGTATCACTTATTTTGAATCGAGGAAGTATAATGTTTCAACAAACACTCCGTTAGTTCAGTCAATGATTGATGCTTTAATTGTTGCAAAACAAAAGGATAATTGTTACTGTGTTCTGTTTTATTGCAAAACATCAGAAAAACAGCAGTCCAACAACTGCACAGGCCTTGGTGGTTCCAACTGGTCCAATTATCTCTTATTCATACACTAGCCTATAACCCGTGATAAATCACGGGTGGCTTATAAAAATTCATTGAACCCCTAACAATAAAGGATGTAATGCAAGCTGCTTTGTTTACATATTATTCAATCATTGGCGACGGGCATAGTCCCTAATGCATTAAGCACTTGTGTCATGGAAAAAACTAAATCTATTAATTTGACCATATTAACTCAATAATATTCGTATAATTTATTATGACATTATTAGAAATTTAGTCAAAGAAAAGGAAAACAATTTGGTTCCATTTGTTAACCGGCAAAATGGAACCAATTTTTTTTCTCATTTCTTTGACAAAGGTTTAGCACAAAAAATAAAATAAAAAATAATAAGCACAACAAAACTCAGGGGCTTTTCATGAGAAACAAACCATACTGCATAATACAAATACCAAAAAAACTCAATTTGTAGATTTTTCATCTTTACAATCAACATTATGTAACTCATTAGGTGAGAAAAATACTAATACTTAAAAATCAATAAATCATTTTAGTACATACCTATCACCATCAAAAAATCTTTTAGAGCCGACAAAAATGCTCCACCTCGTCAGTCGTCAGTAGATGCCCTATTGTGATGTCCTGAAATTCAAGATAAGTTGTCTTAATTAAAATATGTCTTCAAGTCAGGTGTATTGGACTTTGACTGAAAATATGATGCCCTTAAGCCCATTGATGCCCTGGGCCTGCAATTAAATAAATATTAACACAAGATAAGCTTTGCTCTTACCTCAAACCAAACAGACTTTGTTTCACTTCATGTGAACAAATATTGACCAACAAAAATGGTGCCACTTGTTTCACACCTTGTAACACACCACATAAACACTATCATAAGTATTAGTTGATACTACAAATCGAATGACACTTGCTAGCTAGAACTTTGACAAGGGTTTCAAGACATAACCTAAAACAAAATACTTATTTTGACCCACCCATTACCCGAACCGCCCATTTAGGCCAACTGGAGTTTGGTCAATAAGGTGATCAGTTGGTGGTTCAATAGCTAGAGCAAGTGCATCATCACCATATACGATCGAGTTAGTGTGGATCAGATTTTTAGCAACACAAATGAATCATAAAGAACACCTACAAATAACATCATATCAATTAAATTAAAAAAGAAACAAAAAAATTACAAAAAAAATGATTGTACATGTCAACTTCAGTTAAATTATATAAACATGTAATAAACAAAACATACTTGCAATTCTAATAGAATTACCTGACGATATTACTTTAAAGCTGCATCATGTTGGAATTGGAAAGATTTATGTTATTTCTTTTTTGCAGCATCATAATGGTGACCTGCACATAAAATATGTTTAGACATTGGTAACTAATAATAGCATCAAATGTAACCTGCTTTGGACCTTCAAATGCAAAAAATGCAAACTGCAAACATTAGTAACTATAAAATTAATGGTGACCTGCACATAAATTGCAACCTGCTTTGGACATTCAAATGCAAAAAAATGAGTCTCTGGTAGGATCTGAAACAGAAATTAACTAAACTAACCTATTGCGAATTGCGATGCCTAATTACTTCAATTTCCCCAATTTGTAAACGACCCGCTTTATAGTTGATCAGTTACATCTATTGCAATTACTTCAATTACCCTGTATCGATCCTACCTGTAATTCAAAAACTATATGGAGTCAGAATGTATATGAAAAATATTCATTAATAGCAATGCTAAAACTTGATTCACTGATCATGTTATAGCCATATATACCCATCATAGATCATTCAGCATTTTCATCAAACATGTGGTGTGCATAAGTAGCCATTATGAGAAATCCATTATGAAGATAAAGGAAGCATGCAATTAATAATTTGAACAATAAAAGTAATCTCATATCAATATCTTAGTAAAATTAGGGCTTGAGAAGAAAATCTTGTCATTAAAACTTGTTTTACATGTTTCAATAACAGTGGCGATTGCTAAATGTTTCATTGTGTCTCCGTCCGGAAACAAGTGGGACAACTTAACGGATTGGTGGAAATTGTTTAGATCTCATGGAATTAACAAAAGAACAAACTGAACTACGAAGAAGAGTACCTTGAACTGAAGAGAACACCCAACACACACGAACCAGTTTGGAGAAAAATGCAGAGATGTAATTGATGGTTTAAGGCTGTAATACGAATCCAAGATTGAAAGCTGCGGATTGTAGATGGAATGTTAGAAATCGAGAGATTAAAAATCACAAGCCAATTTAAATGTGGGGATTGAAAGCTGCGGTTATGGAGATGGAACCCTAAAAAGTTCGTCGCCTGAAATCAAGCGATAAATTTGGTAACTGTTATTAAAACCACTATTTGAAAACGTGGGGATGCAAACGTGGGATTCAAACGTGACTGGCATGCACGACTGGAATTTCCTTCTGGGTGACATTCGGAGTGCAACAAACTAACAAAGAAATGTGGTTTGTAAACGGTTGAAGGCAGACGTGGCGTGAAAAAAACTGAAATGCATCGCTGGATTTAACATGGCATACTTGAGTCAGCATTGAGGTGGCAAAAAAATTCAAAAAAAGCTTCCTTTAATATAGATAAAGATTCCTTCATGCATTACAAAGTAAATGAGAGAGTAATGGTATTTAGTCTTACTATTTGGTCATACTCATAATTCTACTCATTAGATTAAGACATGTGTCAAAATCAAGGGATAATATCAAGATAGAGAATTAGTGGGATACATATATTATCATATCATGTGAGTAGGATTATGAGTATGAACTAAATTGAAAATAATGGAAGCATTGATTAATGCTTATTTCTTTTATAAAATTTAATATGTTTATGGATAGTATAGATGTTTTTATAAAATTATTAAAAGATTTATAAGTTGATAAATTGGAATGGCATAAAAAAAATAATCTTTAAAATGTTTACCGTTGGAATGCCTTTATTGTGGGCAGTATTAATTAACTCGTATCGAACTCATATTGACTTAATTATGTACTTTTTATTGGAAACGGCAAATAAATATATAAAAAGACCAACTTAGCAAGAAACTAAGAAGGAAAGGTACAAAGGATTACAAGAAATTTAAAAAGGACAAATACTCCACTCCATCCAATTACATATGATTTTACTTCTATGTTTCACCCACACAAAAGAAGTGGAAATAATGTCACCCGCCGTGATTGTATACGCCTTTTGAAGTTTGTTGAACACCACATCGTTTCTCGCCTTCCAAATATGCCACAAAAAGCATTGAATTATAGTGTTTATCACCGTTTTATCCTTGTTATTGTTACCCCAACTAGCTCCAAACTCAATGAGTTCATTTACCGAGTTAAACAAAGGAAATTGAATATTGCACTATTTGGATATCCATGCAAGAGTGTGTCTCGCATACGGACACCGAAGGAAGACGTGATCCACAAATTCCTCATCCACATTGCATACCTGACAATTGAGTGACCCGACATTTATACCTCTGCTGCGAAGGCTCCTTGCTACCGGGATACGACCAAGACCTAAGCGCCAAATAAAACATTTAACCTTCAACGGGGTAAAACTAGACCAAGGCATATTAGTATAACCAATAGATGTGATTTTCTCGTCCAACCAACGTCTGATATGATGGACCGCAAATGAACCATCGGTGGACAAATTGCAATGAAGGCTGTCCGACGAGTCGTTTAGACGCATGGAGCATATGAGGTTCGATAGCTCCTGGAGTTCCACCAAAGCATCGGAGGAAAGTGTTCCGCGAGACCAGTTCCATAAGAAGCCGTTGTTGCTGATTCGATCACAAATGTGACAAGATTTATTCGATTCCATACTATATAAAATAGGAAACCTGAGTTGCAGAGGGATTGAGCCAGCCCATGCATCCTTCCAGAATAAGAAAGTGTTTCCATTGCCAACTTTCAAAGAGAATATGTTATGGAAATCAATATCTATTTTTTTAAGACCCACCTCCACTTTTGCTACATTATTCCATACCCCAACAGCATTGATCTTCGCTAACCGATTCACCGGTTTCTTTTCCAGATTGTGGATTGCCACTATTACATCCTTCCATATACTATGTTTACCATCACGGATTCTCCACCACCATTTGAGCAATAAAGCACAATTTTGAGCTTTCAAGGAACCAACACCAAGACCACCGTTCTTCTTTGATGCCAAAGCAGTGTCCCAAGCAACCCAATGTATTTTTTTGACATCGGACGTACCTCCCCATAAGAAACGCCTTCGAATTTGTTCTAGTTTCTCTAAGATGCATATAGGAGCTTTAAATAGTTAAAAGTAGTAGAGTGGTAGGCTACTTAAAACTGCTTTGGTTAAGGTAAGCCTACCACCAAAAGACAAATTATTGACCTTCCACCCGGATAGTTTGGATATGAATAGGTCAATAACCGGTACCCAATTTTTCTTCAAGTTCATGTTTGCACCAACCGGGACCCCAAGATAGATGAAGGGAATGTAACACCGTAATTTTCATGTCATTTTTTTTTAACAAAACACGGAAGAGTTTAAACAAATTAAATTACAGACATTATAAAAGTAAAGTAATTTAATATCAACAAAACGATGTTATAAACTTTCGGCTCGATTCCAAAAAAACATATCTTTTATAATTTGGTCATCCATTCCTAATCACAAACTTTCAAAACCTGCAAAATATACAACACAGTGGGGAATTAGCACAAAGCTAAGTGGCTGAAATTATAACACATTATAATGTATAAATCCAACAATCTCGATTCACAATTTTTCACTTAATCATAAATAACGAAAGGACCGACGGTTTTGTAGAACCTTACAACTGTTGTGGGCCTAACAATAGCTTACCAGAAGCCCTTTACTCATTAGCAACGGTAAAGCTTCCTTCAGACACAACACATATGCCAAGGTACAATTACCGGTATCTAACAGTAAACGAAAGCCCAGCCCCCCACGCAGATTGTCCTCTACTCTTTTCCATGTGCACATATCATTTAATTAACACATAGCCAGTTAATTAACAATAGAACATACTGTGTAAATCACAACACAAAATTTTGTAACCAAACAGCAGGTTCGTGCCACGAAACCAGATCTTCGTGCCACGAACTCAGGTTCGTGCTACACGAAAAAGTTCGTGCTGCACGAAAATCACTTTCTGTTCAACTTCGTGCCACGAAACCAAAAATTCGTGCCACGAAACACTGCAGATACTAAAATTCTCCATTTTCAACTCAACAACTTCTAAAACCAATCCTAACAAATTGCAACCTAAACCATTGCAATTTAAACAGTACAAAGGTTATAAGTCCACTTACCTTTGCATACACGAATCCACACTCAGTTGTCTTATATCACTGAGTCTTCTCCTTTCCTTTTCCTGCTAACCGAAACAATACCCGAATTAGTACCATTTCAAATCAAATGTACATAAACTTCAAACTCAATTCTAAACCAAAACATACAATACAATTTCTGCACATATAAGTATTTTGACTCACTCAAAGTCAATTTCACTACCAATTTCCCTATTTACAACTAGGGTACTAAATTGACCCAAACGGGTCAAAACCCGATTCTTAGCTAAAACATCATAACATATGGATCAATATTAACACAACATCACAACTGATTTTAGAATTATATTTAACCAAGTTCCATCATCATCTAATCCAGATTTGACTTTTCCAAAGTCAAACTACACCATTTGCAACTTACTAACTTTTACCAAATATCACCAATTTACCAATTCAATATTACTTCTAGTTATTAATACAATTATAACTTCATTTACAATCCTAATAAACACAATTATCACAGATTTTATAAAATTCCCATTTGATCAATTTAGGGTTCTTGACCCAAATATCACCAACTTTGGATTATGATCAAATTGGATGTTTCAATCAATTATCTAACAAGTATAACACTTCATCATCATAACCTAACCTCAAGGAATCATTAATTTCGGTTTTTGATCAAAACCCACCAAGAACCCTAACCGTAGTTCTTCAATTAAGCAAGAATACTCAAGAACTTCTAACCCTAATCAAAAGAGAAGATTACTTACAAGTTGGAAGCTTCAATTTCGAATTTGGGACAAGAGACTTCAAAGATTTACCCTTCAATTCTTAAGTTCTATACTTGTGTGTGTTTTGTGTGTGTGAAACGAGAGCAGAGACGAGAGAACGAGATTCTGAGATTGAGATTTTAGTAAAACCCACTTAAGCCCAACAACTAAACACGTGTAAACAAGAGGTGGCCCTTTTATTTTATTAAAACAGTATAATATGAAAATACGATGTTTAATTCGGAACCCTAAACGAACTCTATTTTTAAAACTAAAAATACCACTAGAAACCCGGTTCAAAAGTGGACCCAGACATATAAAAATCATACTAATATATATCTATCTCAGTTTTGCTAATTTTTAACCCCGTGGTTAAAAATTCTAATAAATCTAATAAAATTATATAAAATTATAAATAATAAAATAAACTTACCAACAACCTTAAAAAATGTTAGGCCGGGTCTCGGGGTGTTACAAATCTCCCCTCCTTAAAGAGATTCCGTCCTCGGAATCTCAACACGTTCAAATAAACCCGGATAACGATTCTTCATATCTTCTTCCGTCTCCCACGTTAAATTCGAACCTAAACTATGTTTCCACTTTACCAATACCATCGGAATCTGCTTCTTTCGTAACTTAGTAACTTTTCGATCTAATAACTGAACCGGTTCTTCGACTAACCTCTTTTTCATATCCACTTTCAAATCCCGTATCGGTAACACTTGATTTTCATCTTCAACATGACACTTTTTCAAATAACACACATTAAATGTGTCATGAATACCCGCTAATTCCGGAGGAAGATCTAATGCAATGGTTTGATCATTAACTACTTGTCGAATCGGAAACGGTCCAATGTAACGAGGTGCTAATTTTCCACGTTTTCCGAACCGTATAACCCCTTTCCACGGTGACACTTTCAAATATACCAATTCGCCTTGTTCAAATGTAACCGGGCGACGTCGGGGATCCGCGTACATCTTTTGTCTATCTCGGGCCGCTTTTAACTTCTCCCGAGCTATTTTCACTTTCTCGGCGGTCATTTCAACTATATCGGGTCCGGCGTATTGTTTTTCCCCGGCTTCTAACCAACAAGTAGGAGTTCTACAACGACGACCATATAACATTTCATACGGTGGCATCTTAATATATACTTGAATGATATGAATTATTATAAGCAAATTCCACCAACGGTAAATGTGTATCCCACGATCCACCATATTCCAAAACACATGCTCGTAGCATATCTTCGAGAGTTTGTATCGTCCTCTCGGTTTGCCCATCGGTTTGTAGGTGATACGCGGTACTTAAATTAACTCGAGTGCCCAATTCCCATTGTAATCCTTTCCAAAAATTAGAAACAAATCAAGAATCTCGATCGGATACAATTGATAAAGGAATACCATGTCGGGATACGATTTCATCAATATATAATTTAGCTAACTTATCAAGTGATGCGGTTTCACTTGTAGCTAAGAAATGAGCACTTTTCGTCAACCGATCTACTATTACCCATATCATATCATGATTTCTTTGGGTACGAGGAAGTTTAGTAATGAAATCCATAGTTATATGTTCCCATTTCCACTCGGGGATTTCTAGTTGTTTCAAAGACCCGTATGGCTTTTGATGTTCCGCTTTTACTTGAGCACATATATGGCATTTTTCTACAAATTGCGCCACATTGGTCTTCATTGTCGGCCACCAATATAACACCTTCAAATCATTATACATCTTTGTACTACCCGGATGAATAGATAACCGTGATTTATGCGCCTCAGTCATAATAAGATCACGTAACCCACCAATCAACGGCACCCATACCCGTGTATGAAATGTTTTTAACCCTCGAGAATCAACTTTTAGTTCATATTTTCGCTTTGTCATGATCTCGGTTTTCAAATTATTATCTAATAAAGCTTCTTGTTGACAAATCTTTAATCGATCTATCAACTCGGATACAATTTCGATTCTCATAAACCGAACATTATCTGACGATCCTTTTCGGCTTAATGCATCTGCAACTACATTTTCCTTCCCCGGGTGATACTTAATTTCACAATCATAATCTTTTATAAGTTCTAGCCACCGTCTTTGTCTCATATTTAATTCTTTTTGTGAAAACACATATTGTAGGCTTTTGTGATCGGTACAAATAATGCATTTGGTACCATATAAATAATGTCTCCACAGTTTTAATGCAAAAATTACCGCCGCTAGCTCTAAATCAAGAGTAGGATAATTCTTCTCGTGGGTCTTCAACTGTCGAGAAGCATAAGCAATCACCCGATCTCTTTGCATTAATACACACCCTAAACCCAAGTATGAAGCATCACAATAAACGACAAAATCTTCCGAACCTTCTGGTAACGCGAGAATTGGTGCTTGACATAATAATTCTTTCAAAGTTTGGAACGCCTTCTCTTGTTCTTCATCCCACCGGTACGTAACATCTTTTCTTGTTAACTTGGTTAATGGACCCGCAATCTTCGAAAAATCTTTAATAAATCTTCGGTAATAACCCGCTAATCCAAGAAAACTCTTTATTTCTGACGGTGTTTTCGGTGCACTCCAATTCATAACTGCTGTTATCTTTGCTGGATCAACTTTCACCCCGTCTGCACAAATAACATGGCCCAAAAACTGCACTTCTCGTAACCAAAATTCACATTTTGAAAATTTAGCATATAATTGTTCTCGTTTCAAAGTACTCAAAACCTGCCTCAAATGATCTTCATGATCCGATTCGGTTTTAGAATATATCAGTATGTCGTCTATAAATACAATGACAAGTTTATCTAAGAAAGGTCGACATACCCGATTCATAAGATCCATAAATATCGCGGGTGCGTTTGTTAGCCCAAAAGGCATAACTAGGAACTCATAATGATCGTATCGGGTACGAAAAGCGGTTTTGTGAACATCATCTTCATGTACTCGTACTTGATGATACCCAGACCGTAAATCAATTTTCGAAAAATAAGAAGCACCTTGTAGTTGATCAAATAAATCATCTATTCGAGGCAGCGGATATTTATTCTTCACGGTTCTCTTATTTAATTCCCGGTAGTCTATACACATACGAAACGTACCATCTTTCTTCTTTACAAACAAAACCGGAGCTCCCCAAGGTGAGGAACTTGACCGGATAAAACCCTTATCAAGAAGTTCTTGAATTTGAGTCATCATTTCTCGAATTTCTGACGGTGCCAATCGATACGGAGCCCGAGCAACCGGACTAGATCCGGGAATAAGATCAATTTTGAATTCTACCTCTCGAATAGGAGGCAACCCAGGCAACTCATCAGGAAACACTTCCGGGTATTCCGATACCACCCGAATATCATTAACTGTCTTCTTTTCTTTTCGGCATCAATTGCATAAGCCAAAAATAATTCACACCCCTTGACTAATGCCCTTCTAGCTTTCATAATAGATATTAATGGAATAAATGAATTGGCTCGTTCCCCACGGGCCACTACACGTGTCCCGTCAGATAAAGGAAAAGAAATTATCTTCTTATGACACTTAATATTCGCTCTATTAATACTTAGCCAATCCATACCAAGTACTACATCAAAGCCGGATATCGGCATTACTAAAAGAAATACTTCAAAATGAACACCATCGATATCTATACGTGCCCCGGACACAGATGTTGTGACCGGAACCGTCTTACCATTTGCTACTTCAATCTCTAATGGTGTTGTCACATTTTTAACAGGTAAATTCAATTTATCACAAAATTTTATCGAAATAAAAGAACGATTAGCACCAGAATCAAAAAGTACACGTGCAGGTATATTATTAATCAAGAACATACCGGTGATAACATCATCGGTAGACATAGCATCATCTACCGTCATCTGAAAAGCTCTACCCTCAGGTGGAGGAGGGTTCTTTCTCTTTTGGCCCGTTGAAGATAACGAACCGCCCGCCGACCCTGACCCTGAACCGGACCCATCTCTCTTTCCCGTTGGGCAATCACCTACCCGATGGCCTTCCTTCTGACAATTCCAACACACATTACGAGGAAACTTACAATCTTTAACCTCATGACCCATCTGCCCACAACGAATACACTTCATCGTCTGAGCTGTACACGGCCCAGAATGATAAGACTTACATTTGTTACACCATTGAGATCTCTGACTAGAAACACTTTCAGTTGGTCTTCTAACATTCGACCCTTGAGAACCTTGTCTCTGATTACCTTGCCACCTCCTACTTTGTTGGGAACCCGACTGATCAAATCTTGATCTTTGTAAACCTCCTCTTTCCCGATTCAGTCTTTCTTTTGCTTTATGATCACCTTCCGCAGACCTTGCCAAATTAAAAGTCCGAGTCAACGTATTTGCTGTTCGAACTATACCCCTATAATCAGGCAGCAATGCTTCCACAAAATGTTGTAACTGTGCCTTTTCATCGGGCACCCACTGTTTCACAAATCTGAGTTTATCATTAAACTGCTTGATTAACTCATCAACCGACATCCTATCATTCATTTGTAAATTCATAAATTCCTTCCTAATTTTATTCATTTCAAATTCATTACAAAAACGATCACACACTCTATCATAAAATTCTTTCCAAGTAATTGCATCTTCTTCGGCCGGGGACATATGTTTCGTCCAAACATCCCACCATTGCATAGCCCTTTCTTTTAACATTCTTGAAGCATATTTCACCTTCATTCGTTCCTCACAATTTGCTGCATCTAATGTTCTTTCCATTTCCCTCAACCAATTCAAAGTCACTGTTGGATCATTGCTACCCTTGTACTCCGATGGTTTACAATCAAGGAATTGTTTATAAGTACATTGAGGTTTAACTCCCGTTAAAATTGAATATGGAATGAATGTATACTGAGGAACGCCTTGTGATTGAATCGGAGGTTGGACATGAAATGATTCGGGTAGTGTGGGTGGTGGCATAGAAACGCTTGACATAATTGGGGTTGGCATAGTGTGGATTGGTATTGAAAATGTACACATTGTTATTGGAATTGGTGTTTGAGTGGATTGGTTTCGATGCATTTCATCAATAATCTTATGAAGATGTTGTATTTCACTTTCCATTCTGACAATATAATCCTCCCGATTCTCATTTATATTACCCGAAGTTCCAACATTACCCGGTTCAGTCGTTGATAGGGTCACAGGAATATTCTGCTCGTAATCGGCCATATCTGTAATCAACACACCATCTCACAAAACATTATTTTAAATTCGTTAGTACCTAACATACTAATATCCCTTCTTATCTACATTTTCCTAATCCCCACACTCTAGGAATGTTTGACCAAACTCGAGCCTTGATTTGGAAATGTACACCTAAATGTATACACATTGCCAAACCAATGCTCTGATACCAAATTGTAACACCGTAATTTTCATGTCATTTTTTTTAACAAAACACGGAAGAGTTTAAACAAATTAATTTACAGACATTATAAAAGTAAAGTAATTTAATATCAACAAAACGATGTTATAAACTTTCGGCTCGATTCCAAAAAAACATATTTTTTATAATTTGGTCAACCATTCCTAATCACAAACTTCCAAAACCTGCAAAATATACAACACAGTGGGGAATTAGCACAAAGCTAAGTGACTGAAATTATAACACATTATAATGTATAAATCCAACAATCTCGATTCACAATTTTTCACTTAATCACAAATAACGAAAGGACCGGCGGTTTTGCAGAACCTTACAACTGTTGTGGGCCTAACAACAGCTTACCAGAAGCCCTTTACTCATTAGCAACGGTAAAGCTTCCTTCAGACACAACACATATGCCAAGGTATAATTACCGGTATCTAACAGTAAACGAAAGCCCAGCCCCCCACGCAGACTGTCCTCTACTCTTTTCCATATGCACATATCATTTAATTAACACATAGCCAGTTAATTAACAATAGAACATACTGTGTAAATCACAAGACAAAATTTCGTAACCAAACAGCAGGTTCGTGCCACAAAACCAGATCTTCATGCCACGAACTCAGGTTCGTACTGCACGAAAAAGTTCGTGCTGCACGAAAATCACTTTCTGTTCAACTTCGTGCCACGAAACCAAAACTTCGTGCCACGAAACACTGCAGATACTAAAATTCTCCATTTTCAACTCAACAACTTCTAAAACCAATCCTAACAAATTGCAACCTAAACCATTGCAATTTAAACAGTACAAAGGTTATAAGTCCACTCACCTTTGCATACACGAATCCACACTCAGTTGTCTTATATCACTGAGTCTTCTCCTTTCCTTTTCCTGCTAACCGAAACAATACCCGAATTAGTACCATTTCAAATCAAATGTACATAAACTTCAAACTCAATTCTAAACCAAAAATACAATACAATTTCTGCACATATAAGTATTTTGACTCACTCAAAGTCAATTTCATACCAATTTCCCTATTTACAACTAGGGTACTAAATTGACCCAAACGGGTCAAAACCCGATTCTTAACTAAAACATCATAACATATGAATCAATATTAACACAACATCACAACTGATTTTAGACTTATATTTAACCAAGTTCCATCATCTAATCCAGATTTGACTTTTCCAAAGTCAAACTACACCATTTGCAACTTACTAATTTTTACCAAATATCACCAATTTACCAATTCAATATTACTTCTAGTTATTAATACAATTATAACTTCATTTACAATCCTAATATACACAATTATCACAGATTTTATAAAATTCTCATTTGATCAATTTAGGGTTCTTGACCCAAATATCACCAACTTTGGATTATGATCAAATTGGATGTTTCAATCAATTATCTAACAAGTATAACACTTCATCATCATAACCTAACCTCAAGGAATCATTAATTTCAGTTTTTGATCAAAACCCACCAAGAACCCTATCCCTAGTTCTTCAATTAAGCAAGAATACTCAAGAACTTGTAACCCTAATCAAAAGAGAAGATTACTTACAAGTTGGAAGCTTCAATTTCGAATTTGGGACAAGAGACTTCAAAGATTTACCCTTCAATTCTTAAGTTCTATACTTGTGTGTGTTTTGTGTGTGTGAAACGAGAGCAGAGACGAGAGAACGAGATTATGAGATTGAGATTTTGGTAAAACCCACTTAAGCCCAACAACTAAACACGTGTAAACAAGAGGTTGCTCTTTTATTTTATTAAAACAGTATAATATGAAAATACGATGTTTAATTTGGAACCCTAAACGAACTCTATATTTAAAACTAAAAATACCACTAGAAACCCGGTTCAAAAGTGGACCCAGATATATAAAAATCATACTAATATATATCTATCTCAGTTTTGCTAATTTTTAACCCCGTGGTTAAAAATTCTAATAAATCTAATAAAATTATATAAAATTATAAATAATAAAATAAACTTACCAACAACCTTAAAAAATGTTAGGCCGGGTCTCGGGGTGTTACAGGGAAGTGAACCGGAAATACATCTAAGTATATTTGCCCACCTATTGAGTACATCCGAGGTAATTCCAAAACCGAAAACCTTTGATTTATGAAAATTAACTTGAAGACCGGATGAAGCATGGAAACATCTAAGAATTCGAGCAAGGTTTTTCAAGTTGTTGAAAGAACCTTCTCCCACAAAAATGGCATCATCCGCATAAAATAAGTTTGATATGGAGGGGCCCGAGATACCGACCTTTTGACCCCGAAAATATTCTTCTCACATGCCGAGTTCATTGCAACGTTTAGGCCTTCCAACGCGAGAATGAATAAGTAAGGTGATAAAGGATCGCCTTGTCTAACACCCTTTGATAAGTGAAATTCTTTAGTGGGTGAATCGTTAATGAGCACCGATGCGTAAGAGGAAGAAAGGCAACCATGAATCCACCGCCTCCATTTTGCACCAAAGTTCATTTGCTCAAGAATGGAGTCAAGGTAACACCAATTGATGGAATCAAAGGCTTTCTCAAAGTCGACCCTAAATAAAAACATCTTGTGTTTACTTCTTTTTGTCCACGAGCAAAGTTCATTTATCACGAGTGGTCCTTCCAATATGTTTCTCCCATTAATGTATGCCGATTGAGTATTGTCCACAACATCATCAATAACCGATTAAGCCTAAAAGATAGAGCTTTAGCAAGGATTTTGTACATACAATTGATGAGAGATATTGGGCGGAAATCGGCAAGGTTAACTGGATCTTTTATCTTGGGCACTAGAGTGATGAAAAAGGAGTACTTGCCAATTTTATACGAAAGTATTTAATGTTCATTAATAATCTACTAACTTTTATACATTTTAACCATTTTGAACTTGTTTTTTTTTTGAAACGACAAATATTATTTAAAAATCCCTACTTAGCAAGCCGCTAAGAAAGAATAAGAGTACAAAATAACATCAAGAACAAAATGACGAAATACCCCAATCACACCAATTACAAGAGAATTTACTCCATTTTGAAGTTGTTTTAATTTGATTATTATTCACAATTTATTTTCCAATTTAAAGAAGAGACAATATGGTACAATGATTAAGATATGAGATATTTAGCATTTATATATGAAAATCGTGTTAATTAAATATCTTTCATAGTATACTCCTAATGCATACATTAAAAATCCATTTTGTAAATATATATAATTAACAAAAATAAGGATCACAAGCTCGACCAAACTTAAATAACAATGAAAAGTTGCGTTGATGTTATACCATTTTACATAGGAAGTATAAAGAAAGTACTCAAAGACTTCGTTTTTAGTTTTGTATTTCTGTAGGCTTTAGATAGTCTTATCATGTTTGGTAGGTACTGATGGAAGTAATTGGATCTGTCCTTTTGGATATTTTGTAGTAATTAAAGTAATGTTTTAAAACCCACGGGTTATTACTCGACTTGGTATGATGTCTGGGTTACGAATCAACCGGTTCATTCGGCGGGTCAATCTAGGTCACATAACAATAAATAAAAAAATATTATATAAAAGATTTGTACATTTTGAAGTAAAACTTATACCTTATTAAACATTTGAAGTAAAAAAAGTTTTAACATGCCCTCTTACCGAGTTTTGATTGAACCAGCCGGATTGATCCCGGTTTAAAACATTAAATTAAAGTCTAGGAACATGTTTATTTTTTTTTTCACATAAATACACTTTTCAAATGTGGCCCCCATAGAATCCACACATCTAATCACTCTTCTAAATTGGCATATTAACTTGTAACATTAAAATCAACATTTATATAGACTAGGATAAAACCCGCGCGATGCGGCGGGCTGCGAACTAAATATTACTGGCGATTAAAACTTCATTCGTAACATATTTTTAGAATGAGCACAATACATAATTGCAACGAACTGTATATTTTTTATTTCGATTGGCAGCTTGTGCTTGCTTCTGTCTTCACTTGAAGAATTAAGGCTTTCAACGACACAAATTTCTCCGAATACATCTAAAAAAATTTATTAATTAGTAGGGGTATAGGGTTATATAACATATAAATCCTACATAGTAAAATGGAGTTAATTTTACCAATTGACTTCGAGGCTAGTAATGAGTTATTCAAAATGTTCTCGTATGCAGCAAACTCAAAACCATGTAATGGACCAGACCACTCAGCGCATTCTTTAATCGTTGTGCTTGATTGAAATGAAAGTTTTTCATTCAGGACAGTAAACGTAAAACTTGACTTGGCCTGCCACAACTTACCTCCTCTGATATAGTAAGCACCGTCTTCCTTAAATTGTTTTTTAAATCTACTGATCAGTTTAACATAAATAGAAGCTTGAATCTTGCCTCCCTACAAACAAATGGATAATACATACGATGTTAATTAATAGTTAAATCAGTAAAAACAATATTTTTACGTAATGATCAATTATAGAATATGGTTAAGTGTAATACCTCCTCGTCAATTAACAGCATCTCAAGTGATATTATCTCATTTTTATTGTTGAAGTTCGTGTGGGGACACATTTGTAGAACCCTGACCTTGAGGTGAATTTTGTCCTTGAAATCATGAATGCTTCTTATATAGTGCAATCCGATTGTTGACATGTTAAGAATACCTTACATAAAAAAGATTACGAAACTCATACACGGTAGGAACAACATTTGTATCATTTGTAAAAGAATAGAATGAAAAAATAGAGTTGCGGGTGATAACTCATACCGTTGGTTATGAAGGTTTTCTCGGTTTTTGATGAAAACAGTGACGGGTTTTCTCGGTTTATAATACCGTTGTTTATATAGAGTGGAGGTAATACGTATTTTAATTTAACAAATTAAATTAATACTAATGCAAAGATTTAATGGGTAGTTATAGCATGAATAAAAAAACGTATAGGTTAAAATTAAGTCTTTATATTGGTATCTGAAATATCCATTGGTTACTATATATTCTCTCTCACAGTTCATAAGGATGAAAAAAATGTAAGCTTGAAAAAAACGTATACATAATTAAGTCTTTATACCTAGTTATAGCATTGACTGACCGTTTTTGTTTTAAGACATGCTAAAAATGAAGAAAAAAAAACGTATATCGTATAATTAAGTCTTTATACTGGTATCCGAAATATCCATTGGTTATTATATATTATCTCTAACAGTTCTTAAGCATGGAAAAAACGTAAGCATGAAAAAAAAACGTATACATAATTAAGTCTTTATACCTAGTTATAGCATTAACTGACCGTTTCTGTTTTAATACCTACTAAAAATGAATAAAAAACGTATAGGTTAAAACTAAGTCTTTATATTGGTATCAGAAATATCCATTGGTTACTATATATTCTCTCTCACAGTTCGTAAGCATGAAAAAAACGTAAGCATAAAAAAACCGTATACATAATTAAGTCTTAATACCTAGTTATAACATTGACTGAACGTTTTTTTTAAGAACTGCTAAAAATGAAAAAATAAACGTATATCGTATAATTAAGTGTTTATAAGCATTTAATTTTCATTAAGTTGGACGGTTACTATCTTACTATTGAATGCGTAAATTGGAACAAGAATTATATATATATATAGGTTAGAAAAAAAACGTAAAATTCAATATATCTCTAATGTATAAAAAAACGCACATCATAATTGATTTCAATATTTGTAACTTAAAAAAATCCTTGAGAGATTTGTGATTTATCACCGTAAAAAAAAGGATGGGGTGATCTAAACCGCACGAATTCAATGTTAAAATTTAATAAAAAAAACGCATGTTGAAGTAAATTACCATTACTGATTAATTTTTCTAAAAATAAAAGTAGGAAACGTCTAATTTTTAATGGCTATAATGATTTGCGTCTGCACATTGAAAGCATGGTGGTTTAGTGTTTCGTTTGTGTACCAAATATTTGATGTGGTGTAGTGGTAAGGTTCATAAATGTGTTTCTAGAGAGCCAAAGTTCGAAACCTATTAACAGCCTTTTTTTTTTCCAATTAAGATGTGGGTTTAAGACCTTCCAGAAATAGCAAGCCTGTTTTAAGACCTGCTAAAAGTAGAAAGGCATTCCTCTATTATAGATGGTAGAGATACGTGACAACTTAAACTCAAGTGACATAATACATTATTTCTTCGTAAGCGTATTTTATTTATTATTTAAACAACTTACTTCAACCCATCACATTTTTAAATTAACTTCACCTCTTGCTCGTTACAAATTACAACCCAAGAGAAAACGGGAAGCCGGTATCCGCCAACCAACTACCACCGTTGATAAATTCTCCGGGTGTAAACCCTTGAGCCACCGTAGCACTCGTAATCACCCGATACCCGGGCCACGTCACCCGATTTGACGTATTTGCCCCTGGCCCCGTGTTCTTATACTCACCATAATACAATGTATCAAGTGCAAAATCACCATCCCAAGGATACCATCCAGCTGGATTTATGACATCACTTATTATCGATTGCATAATAACGGTTCTCGAGTATTTCTTCCATGGTCGCCCTAAATAAGACGGAAATTGTGCTTGAACCGGTAAAAGGTCGGAAGTGGCCCGATTCTTGATTTTTGAATCACGATTCCCGTATTTTGGTTCTGGTCGGTTCGGCCTTGGGCCGTGATCATGTTTTTTTGGTTTGGGCCAGGTTTACGGGCATTGATATCACAATCTTGTAACACGGTTGCAGCATTTCCAAATATGAAGTCAACTGTGCCGGCTACATAGCAGTTGACGTAGAATTGACGGTTTGAGTGGACATAAAGTGTGTCTTGGTATGCTATCATGCTACATCGGTAAAATGCGGATAGATCTGACCCGACCCGTAGTGCAACCGCTTGATGCCCGGATGGTCCTGCTGCGTTTTGAAATGTTATGTCACGTGCTAGGAATCCGGCACCCACAGCCGCTGCATTTGTACAATTGGAAAAGTTAAAGATAACATTTTAAAAATATAAACTTCTAGAAACTTAGAAATCTAAAATCAAACAATAAAGTACGTATTATATCGGATTTCGACGATGATGAGAAATTGCATGGCTGTAAATGGTGATGGACCCAAAACAACGATGTTTCACCAATCCCGATATCCCATAGTACAATCATCCTTAAATACATAAAGAAACTCGTGCTATGCTTAAATATAAAAAAAATCCCAATTTTTTTTCCGTCTCATCAATAAAAGTGTATAAATTAAATAATACTATTAGTAAAGAAAAATTAGTAGAAAAAGATAATTTTCCTTTTAGAAGTATGAATCAAGAAAAAATGTTATACAAAAGTAACAAAACAATATAATTTTCCTTTTAGAAAAAGATAGGATCTTTTATATTATTTGACGAAAAATGTCGAATCGACATTGGATTTCCTTAAAAATGTTGCAAATATAGAAAAAAAAGTGTAAAACACTACTCTTTTAGCGATTGTTTAATTTATGTAGTAATTTGTCCAAAAGAGGTGTATTCCAAACTAATTAATACACTATCATACTCTTTATTATCCCCTCCGTCCCACAAAAAACTTCTCATTTGATATGAACACAAGTTTTAAGGGGATAGTTAGTGGTGGGGTCATTGGTAATAATTTTGATTAAAATATAAGATTGGTTTGGAGAGAGAAAGATGCTTAGTGGATAGTTAGTGGTGGGGTCCTTAGTAATAATAGTATTTTATTATGTGGAGCCCATCAATTGAATGAAATGAGAAGTTTTTTTTAGGACAAAAAATTAAGGTCAAATGGGAAATTTTTTGTGGGACGGAGGGAGTACTTTCTATTATAAAAAATGAATTAATTATCTATGTTTAAATAAATTTATTACGGAAACATTTATGTAGCTTTTACTATAAATGAAAGTAAAATAAACAATTGGGTTTACTCGACCCGACAAATTTAATTTAAACGATTTATGCAATATATATGAAATATGATAAATAAAAAAAATTGAATGGTCGTAAGTTAGTGGTTTGAGCGAGACAGTGATATATACAAGGCACAATATGCTTTCCTTCGAACCATCCAAAACTCCACCACCTATTAACTTGAGGAAAAACCACTCAACCCAAAACCTTAACCCAACAAAGTTTCCTTTGATTGTCAATTGATCTACGACAACTGGTTTATGAAATATGATAATTAATCATTCATTTATGATAAGTATATACAATTAGCCATTTAGCCTTAACTTTTGTTTTACTTTAACAGCCTGTATGTTTTCACTTTTGTGAAATCTATCCAATGGAATTATTTATTTTGGGCCAAAGGCGGAATTGAAGGTGGTGCTTCCTCCGGCAAAGCTTCTGCTTGCAGTGATTATTGTCGTAGTTCTACCGGAACCCAAAAACATCAAATTCCGTTTATAAGACGGAACGTCGACATTTTCTCGATACACTCCGGCCGCTATCTTAATCACAAATCTCGTCGAGCTTCTATTTGGAGCAGCCGCGACTGCATCAGAGACCGTTACAAAGTCACCACTACCATCCGCCGCCACAACTACGTTAGGCGTCACGCTCCCCAACTGCAACAACCTCCGGCCGACAACCACTCCGGCCATTTCACATCCTCCTCTTCCGGTAACCTAATCTCATTCCCCATATCTGTCTCCGTCATGTTCTTGATCATAGCCAATGCATTACTACACAACTTCTGAGCATGGATCTCACCGTTGATAAGTGATTCATGCACGTGGTTATCACGAGAGAAACCGTCGATGCATGTTTCCCTGTTGGTTATTGTTGTGCTCGTAAGCGTCAGCATGCCGGCGAATTCCTTTCTTTGTTGGGTATGTTTCTAGTAAACGGTTAATTTCGTTGATATCTTCGAGTGTGTCCGCCGCCATCTCTAGACAATCACGGAGCGCGATTTCCTCACGTTTCGTGAGATCAGCCGTCACAGCAAGTTTGCTTATAGTGAAATAGTTTCTTTCTATAATATCTCTTGCTTTATTGAGCGCTAGTTCGATAACGTCTTTTTGAATTTTGACTTTTTTGGTCAACTCAGGGATGCCGGAAATTGTGGAGTAGCATAGTTCCGGGTGGAGGGTGGCGCTACATGATGCTTTGACGATGGCATGAGCTGTGGACGCATGAATGTTGTCGGAGTTGTGGGTGTTGGTAGTTTGGGAATTTACTCCGACGACTATGCCGATAACGACGGCGGATGAGTAGAATGGAAGCTAAAACTGTGGAAAAGAAAATTTTCTTCTTGCCGGAATCTGGCATTCCGGATAAGAGGGGTTTGTTCATGTGGTGGAGAGTAATAGTGACGAAGAGTGAGTGTATGTGTGGGGGTATTTATGATAGATGGTACAACGCATTATGTTTTAATCCCTGTATCACAATAAATGATTTAGATATACATAAATACTTGTATGGTATGATATGTATTGTTAAGAAAAACTAAAGTAAAGATAAATTAACTCCCATTCATGAATAATGATAGGAGCCACACCGACAAATCTACCTTTTCTTTTTGATAATTAATACTTGGACGTGGTATAGATATCTTTATTATAAAAACCCAAACATTTTTAAAGTTATAATTAATTCATTACATAGAGTTGTATTCTAGGGAGTCTAAAAGATTTGTCTAGTCCCAAGGGATAAATCCTAGTCATTGGATCAAGATGGTCAAGATCAAATCCCCCACCTACAGCCACCGCCGGCCGCCGTCCGCCGCCGCCGGCCGGCGGCGGCGGCCTGCGGTGGTGGTGGTGGTGGTGGCTGACAGTGAAGGTGCTGGTGCTAATAGGGGTGGTGGTGGTATTGATGTATCGAAGCACATGTGCTTCACTAAAACACAACATATTACTTCGAAGCACATGTGCTTCAGGTCACGAAACACATGTGCTTCAAGTCACTAAAAACATGAGTTTCTAAACACACAAGGGAGCATACGAAGCACATGTGCTTGACGTTATGAAACACATGTGCTTGACGTTATGAAACACATGTGCTTCACTACACGGAGAAAAAATCAAAACAAGTGACGAACATATCATTATGAAGCACATGTGCTTCATAAAGCCAAGCACATGTGCTTCATAAAGCCAAACACATGTGTTTTTGTTCCTGAACACATGTAACTTACAAGCAAGTCATTTGTGTTTGAATCACGAAGCACATGTGCTTGACGTTATGAAACACATGTGCTTCACTACACAGAAAAAAATCAAAACAAGTGACGAACATATCATTATGAAGCACATGTGCTTCATAAAGCCAAGCACATGTGCTTCATAATGCCAAGCACATGTGCTTCATAAAGCCAAGCACATGTGTTTTTGTTCATGAACACATGTAACTTACAAGCAAGTCATTTGTGTTTGAATCACGAAGCACATGTGCTTGAAGTTATGAACCACATGTGCTTCACTACATAGAAAAAAAAATCAAAACAAGTGACGAACATATCATTATGAAGCACATGTGCTTCATAAAGCCAAGCACATGTGCTTCATAAAGCCAAGCACATGTGTTTTTGTTCCTGAACAAATGTAACTTACAAGCAAGTCATTTGTGTTTGAATCACGAAGCACATGTGCTTGACGTTATGAAACACATGTGTTTCACTACACAGAAAAAAAATCAAAACAAGTCACGAAGCACATGTGCTTCCAGTCACGACCAACACCACCGGCGGCCACCTCCGGCCGCCGTCCTCCGCCGCCGGCCGCCGGAGAAGCACATGTGCTTGTAGTGGTGGTGGTGGTTTTGAATCTTGATCTTGACCATTAATTTTTATTGATCCAAGGGCTAATAAATGTCCCTTGGGACTAGATAAAATTAATGAACTACCTTGAACATTTCACTCATTACATAATAGGAAACGCAAGTTTGGAACTCTTAATAACATTCCGAAACTGCATACATGAATTAAGAGTAGTCTAGAATTAGGAACCCAAGAGTTCTAGCCTAGTGATATTAGTGAAAAAGATAGGGTGTTACTTATGACCTATGAGTTATGAGTTCAACTCCCGTCGGGGACAAATAGTGGGGTTTATTCCTCATGGGTGGAAGGTTCGAGGAAAAACATACTATCCTTTGAAGATGTCACTGTATAGCCTCGAACCACTAAATTACTAATTGATCGTTCAAAAAAAAGTTTGGAATTAGGAGTTCCAAACTTGGCCCCTGCTTTTTTTAATCCCGACATGTTAATGCATTTACGGATTTGCACCCCACACCTTCTTTAGTTTTTCATCTTATCATAATTCATACCTAACAAGGATACTGAAATTCGCGTTTTACTGCGAGATTATTTATTTATTTATTTGATTGGTTACGGAAGTGTTACACTTATACCATAGGAGTTTACTTATTTGGCTATGTTTTCTCACCATTAATTTAAAAAGAACCATCAAAAACTATTATTCTTTAGTTCAATTTCTTCTACAAACAAATAACAGTTATTAAATTAGCTTAATTAGACTTAGCACTCAAACCACTTATTTGTAAGTATAGTTAGACTTTATATGAGAAAGGAAAAAAGCATTATACATGTTACGTTCATATAATATAACAACAGTGATTAAATATAATGTACAAATTAATTAGAAAATAAACAAAATGGATTAATAATAAAAGTATCATTGCTTCAAAGAAATAGATACTTTATTTGTTATGTTAATATAATATAACAATAATAATATAAAAATATAATGTACATATAAAACTAAAGAAATAATGCTGTTAAAAGAATAAAACTAAAGAAAGGAATAAAATTATAAGAAAGATAATGGGTAAAGGGTTGATTTCATTCACTTATGTGTGTCTAATTTTTTTTACTCTGTGTAATTGTTAAATATTAGTGATGTACATTATCAGTAACAAATAATGTAGTATGATCGTCATTGTGATGTTGTCATGGAAATTGTTTTTCGGTGTATGGGTGACTACTTTGTGCGCTCTAAGCAAAATATTGATGTCTTCTTTTTTAACCATTTTGTTTTTGCACTATGATTAATGTAATGTCATATTAGTATAGTCTGTTTTAAAAACTATCCAATGTGGTGAGTAAACTAGTATTTATACTGTAGATATCATCTCTATTTTTTAAAAGCATAGTTTTAAGATGTAATTCAAATTAATTTGATAAATTTTGTAAATTATTTTGTATGTAGATATTTAGTTTCAATTAAATTGTTATTTCGAATTTTTATTCATTTATGCACTACTTGCATAATTGGAAACATCGAAAAAGTTTCAAATTACTTTAATTTCTTGTCAATTCAATTTTTGGGTTGTTTAAAACGTGGAGAGATCTATTATTGCTTTTGCATCCTTTTTTTTTTTTACAGCAAAAAAGAAACCAAAAGAGCTTCTTCGGCAATGCCATTAACCAGCCAAATACCCCAAATAAATTTAAAAACCGTAGCTAGCCAGAAGATAGCAGAATGTTTACAATGAAATTATTCAAATAACCACAAATACATGAAATATAACAATTTAAGCATAAAAGGAAAAAAATAAGAGCATATCCCCCATTCAGCTTGATCCTTTGCATGCTCTCCACAACTCCGATCACCAAAATACTTCCATGAAATCGTCACAAATTATAAATCTTCCGGGTCGGAACACCAAAGATACCAATCCAAGCGACTTCATTTTTTGGATGATCTATGTTTTAACCAAAAGAAGAATTGGGCTTATGTTATGGCTAAGATTCCCGGATGACTCCCGTTTACTTTTTTGAAAATTATATCATTCCGAACCTTCCATATTATCCATAAAACTGAGAAAAGAGCAACCACCAACAGTTTTTTCATTGATTGGCCCACCGGAGTTCTGTTTTCCCAATCAAGAAGATGACTTAAAGAACCAATCAGACAAATATCCTTCTTCCACCATTTAAAAAATCAACCCACACTTCTCTAATAACCCTACGATTCTAGAATACATGATCTTCATCTTTAATTTCCTTTTCACGAAGGCAACAAACCGCCGATTAAATGGTGACACCCCGTTTTAGAAGGTTAAAAACTGTAGCATCTATCTTGATTAATTTTTATTTAAAAAATCAATTTAATTATACGTATATATATATATTGTATAATGTTTTAAACGAGGATTTAGGGCACACGCTTCGCGGCAGGTTACAAAGATACATATCATATTTATAAACTAACATGTTATTAATTTCGTTAAGGTACGCTAGATAATTTATTAATTAATTTGGACACCACAGTTTATATAAATTAATTCCAAATAAGAAAAAATCAAATAAAAGACATCATAAAAAAATTATTATTATTGTTAAAAAAACACCATTGAAATACACATTAGATAAAAAAAAGTTACCATAAAAAGTCTCATCCAATCCTTGTAAATCTAAGAGACATTTCATGTAATTTGTTCCATGTAATTTACCATTTATTTTTTATTTTTTTGCAAGTGAGTTATAACTAGCATAGTTCTAAAAAGCCCGCCTTGGTTTCGCCATGTCTCGAAAAGGCTTAAGGCTTGACCATGTCACCACGCCTTGGTCTAAAACTTGGACGTTAAGGCTTGGCGTATGTTAAGGTCCAACTTGACTCATTTTTACCCGTCACAAGCTGTGTTTTTAAGCGTATTAAAGATATTGAGTTATATAAGCCATATATATAAGTCATATATATAGTTATTTAGTTATAAGAATCGTTGTACATGTCGAAAATGAAGAAAACAATTGATTAACTATGTTATAAATTATAATTTATATACGAATTTGCCGCCTTGAAAAACACCATATCTCTACATGACTCGTCATGTCTTGAGGCTTGATAGTGCCGCCTCGTCACGCCTTGCGTTATTTATAACCTAGGTTATAACTATGGCATCGTGACCCAAATTTTGACATAATTGGGCCGACCATTTATACAAATAAAATTACAAACAAAGGGCCCATTTCATAAATTTTAGTCAATGTATATAGATCTAGCAGGGTTCCTTCTTCCTCTCAAAATATCTACCAAACGTTTATGCAAACAACAAAAGAGTTCCTTCTTCTTCCTCTTCACATCTGTAGACGAACTCGAACTCGAACTCAAGTAAGTTTGAATTATAGCAAGAGAGAGATTGGGGTCCAACTCTTATTTCATTTGGACCAGATCTAGAAAATCATTTGGACTGAGTTCGAAAAATAGACCGATCGGAAACTTAGGAGCAGCAAATCAAACAGCCGCTACATCT
Source organism: Calendula officinalis (assembly GCA_963853835.1). Lineage (NCBI taxonomy): Eukaryota > Viridiplantae > Streptophyta > Magnoliopsida > Asterales > Asteraceae > Calendula > Calendula officinalis. The sequence goes on from OY970834.1 coordinate 3,108,619, forward strand.
AGTATCAAGCTAACGAATTCTTGTTTTTTGTTTGGAATTTTCAGTTTAGTTTTCAGGCACATATACAACTACAAATTTTACATTTTCAGTTTAGTCTTCAATCTCTGCAATTTTAATGAATCAACCTTTCTCACACCTTCAATTCTCACATTCACTGAACTGGCTCTCTGTCGCACATACTTTTCTTTCTTAAGGAAAAAAAAGAAAAAAAAGAAAGAAAAGACAAATACTATAGATGAATAGCATTTGACAAATATTATTATAGGTAATTTTTTTTATTGTTTTTACTAAATCTTTTAACTTTATCTTTATATCTATAAAATGATTGAAAATATGTAATATGCTAACTATCTTTTCATATATTATTATTTGATTTTGATATTTTTATTGATTAAATAAGTAAGAAGATAAATTTAATAGAAAATTTTCATTTATTATTCTTATTATGGTTTTGATAATAAGCGCATAAAAGTTGTACATTAAATCATGAGAGGAAGTGGTTGATAAAATTCAGGGATATGCGTGTCTATTGACAGCTCTTAGGACTGTCATTATCAAAACTCTTCTTATTATTATTGTTTACATTAGTGATATCAATGATGCGAAATCGAAGCGTGTTATGAATCCGCAAGTTTCGGGTATGTGCAGTGCAGTCACGAGTCACGCCTCCATCGCCCACTTTCTCACCACAAATAAATATGTTACATCTCTGTTCTCAACTAAACAACATTTCCTAACCACAAGTCTCATCTGCTTAGTTACTTTATATATTTTGTTTAAAGAAATGTTTATTATCAAAAAATTGATCAACCAATAATCGTTTGCCTATTCATAATGTGGTGGACATGCCCAACTCACTTAACAGTTGTGGCTATATATAGATGTGTCACGGATTTGAGCCTGTCATCCTATATATCTATATTTAGAGTCGTAATCAACGAAGTTTTTGATTTTTATAAAGTCCCAAGAGATAGATCTTATACATTGGATCAAAAGATCCCTTAATCACCATCAGCATCAAATCATATGTGATTCAATATACAACCACCACCGTCAGCCACCACCACCACCTCCGGCCACTGCCACCTCCGCCCACTGCCGCGACCACCGCTGGCCGCCGCCGGCCGTCACAATCACATGTGATTGGCTACGCAATCACATGTGATTGGATACGTAATCACATGTGACTGAAAGCAGTCGACGGTGGCGAGGGGTTGTCGGTGGTGGAGATGGTGACCGATAGATGTTGATGATGGTGGTGGTGGTGGTCGGCGATGTGATTTAATACACATAGGGTGGTGGTGTTGATGTATTAAATAATATATGATGTTGATGGTGGTGGTGATTTAAGGGTTAACTGATCAAAAGATTGAAATTTGTCCATCAGAACAACGTAAAAATGATGGATAATCTTGAACGTCTCTCTCTATATTTGATTAAAAATTAATTAGCAATCAGGGGTGGACCTAGTATGTTGCACGGGCAACCCCTCAAACTTTTCGAATTAGTGTTAATTTTTTTCTTTTTAATATTAGTGACACCCCTAAGAAAAAAATGCAACGAATATTCTTATGTAGTAGAAAAAAATTAATAATATATGTCTATTTAAATATTTGTTAAAAAGACAGCTTTAGAAAAATATAATTAAAGTCCAATAAAAAGTAAGTAAAGCCCATTACTCCTTATTTATTAAGTTCATATTATTTATATAAACAATAAACATCTTTCTTTTCCTTTGCCATATAGGTTATTAAAATTGGTTTTGGTTTTGTTGGTTTCAACTGCAACAGTTGAAATATGCTTTTCCGCAATAAAGCTTCTAAAGAGCGATTTGCGCACTAAAATGAGTGATATTTTTTGAATCAAGTATTGATTTTTGTGCAGTAGAAAAAGCGTTTTTAGATGTTACAATTAAAAGTGTAATCAATCGTTTTCAAAAAATGAAAGAACGAAGAGGTCAACTTTATAGAGAAATGTTCAAGGTAGTCCAAGAATTTTAGCTAGTCCCAAGGGACAATTAATACCCCACCCACCTCCGGCGGCGGCGGACGGCGGCGATGGGCAGCGGGTGGCAGCGGAAGGCGGCCGGAGGTGGCCGCTGGCGGTGGTGACCGGTGGTGGTGGTCGTGACTGGAAGCACATGTGTTTTGATAATAAAGGAGTGTATATGTACAGCCAAGCACATGTGTTTCAAGTAATGAAGCACATGTGCTTCATAACGTCAAGCACATGTGCTTCATGATCAAAAGACAAATGACTTGCTTGTAAGTTACATGTGTTCAGGAACAAAAACACATGTGCTTGGCTTTATGAAGCACATATGCTTGGCCTTATGAAGCACATGTGCTTTATAATGATATGTTCGTCACTTGTTTTGATTTTTTTTCTGTGTAGTGAAGCACATGTGTTTCATAACGTCAAGCATATGTGCTTCGTGATTCAAACACAAATGATTTGCTTGTAAGTTACATGTGTTCAGGAAAAAAAACACATGTGTTTGGCTTTGTGAAGCACATGTGCTTGGCTTTATGAAGCACATGTGCTTCATAATGATATGTTCGTCACTTGTTTTGATTTTTTTTCCGTGTAGTGAAGCACATGTGTTTCATAACGTCAAACACATGTGCTTCGTATGCTCCCTTGTGTGTTTAGAAACTCATGTTTTTAGTGACTTGAAGCACATGTGTTTCGTGACCTGAAGCACATGTGCTTCGAAGTAATATGCTGTGTTTTAGTGAAGCACATGTGCTTCGATACATCAATATCACCAACACCCCCATTAGCACTAGCATCTTCACTGTCAGCCACCACCACCGCCGGCCGGAGGTGGCCGGAGGCGGCGGCCGGCGGTGGCTGTAGGTGGGGGATTTGATCTTGACCATCTTGATCCAATAGTCAGGATTTGTCCCTTGGGATTAGACAAATCCTTTGGACTTCCTAAAATACAACTCATGCAACATATTATATAACATTTAAAACAAATATATAATTATTATAAAATATTTCAATACGGGGTGTGTATTTCTCACTTTATGTGATAGTAAAAATAATCCCTATTGTAACAGATGGGTTGTAGATAACAAATATGAACCTAGGTGCATTAATAATAACAAATAATAATAATAATAATCTCTAATATAATACCAAAAAAAAACATAAAACATAAAAAAGAAAAGGATGTCTGAGGAGTGGGGGCACAAACATGATACGCCTAAATCAACGGCAAGGCAAGGCCCCAACGTTCATATAAGTGGTTGACTTTTTTCAGTTATATGTAAATGGAATAAGGACGTGAGAATTATGCAAATTTTAATGTATATTCTGTTACAATAAACAATAAATATAGAATTATAAACCTAAAAGGAACATAATTGTTCACTTAAACCGAACAGAATAATATAATGCTTTTTGTCTCTCTGATTCAGAAAATTTATATAAACACCTGGATCGAATACCAGGTCAGGTTTAAATTAAAACGAGTACATTGCCTCTCTATGTCACTTAAAAAGTCTTAAAAAAATTTAAAAAATAAATAAGAAAAAACACCCTGACTGTCAAAAGTAGGGGTGTCAAAAGGGTCAACCCGAACTCGAACCCGATTATGCTAGTCGGGTCGGGTGTATTCGGGTCATATGATGATATCGGGTTTCTCTAACCCGACCCGACAACCCCGACGTTAGCATCGGGTCGGGTGTCGGGTTAGGATTGCTTACTTTTATCGGGTTTCGGGTTGACCCGATTAGACCCGATTAAACTTTTAAGGCTTTTACCTAATTACACAAAATATGACCCTTTTATTAATCAATCAAAATCCTCTATGACCCTTCATACATTGCAAAATGTTCACAGGATCTGTTTCCAAAAGTCTCCCCATTCACCAGCTTATAGCACTCTTTTTAATTAAACACAAAAATTGTTCATACAGTACGTTAACGTTCTGTTCTCCCAAAACGTTTTGAAGTACAATTCAAACTTATTACTTACGTTTTCCCTTGTTAGAGACATCTTGTATCAGATATATTCAGGTTGAAACAATTATTCGAGGTAACACAAAAATAACAGATATCACTATTGATAATTTATTTTTGCTAAATAACTTATGTGTAACCCGACCAACCCGACAAACCCGAAACCCGATCAACCCGACCCGATAATAGCCCTAACCCGACCCGACCAACCCGATTGACACCCCTAGTCAAAAGCATACAACAGCTGTTTCAACGTTTCATCCCTATAAAACAACGGTAAGAATTGGTCTCAACAAATAAAATTTTATACCCGTCCGATTCAAAATAAGTGATACATTGTTAGTTTTACGCTTTTTAGCAAAAAATCAAATGAGGTTAGATTAGATTAAATTGTATGGGTAGTGGAAAATGAGTGTCACATCTTTTGAATAAAGTGAGTTTAATAATATTTAAAAGTAAAAGTAAAAATAGATTGATCATTTCACTGTATTAAAGCAGATAATTAGTTGGTGTAAACCCTAATACTTTTTACCAAATATGAAATTTTTTGAAAGTATCTCACTTATTTTGACATACCCAAATATAAAAAGTGTATCACTTATTTTGAATGGGAGGAAGTATACATATCTCAAGTTCAATCCCTCTAAGTAAAGAAATTCTCTTATGGCCATAGGGGTTCATCTGTGTTTACTCTGAACTACCCGCAAAGCGAATGATCACACTTAGATTAGTTGTTATCAATAAAAAAATCCACCCATATTTGAGAATTTTATTTTATTTTCTAGTTCTGGAAACCAGGCGTTACAATAATTAAATAATACTGTAGTGTTTTTATATACAACACAGCAAAAATCAAATATTTTTTACTCAAATATGACCAAAATGTGAGTTATTAAATTACAAACAAAACTATAAACAATAAGCAAACACTTGCACATACAAACGCGTATACATACATTAGCATCCAAGAAACCACCAAGCAGCTTTTAAGGATCAATTATTACACACACACACTCTTCAATATATTAAACACTATCAATCACACACAAACACACACACAGATCAAATTCAATCACCATGGATACAATTCGTTCCTTCAAGGGCTACGGTAAAGTAGATCCAGTTGAAGAACAAGCATTTCGTCGCAAAACACGTAAGCGCATTATCATCCTCGTCGTTTCGGTGACACTACTCGTCGCTGTCATCATCGGCGCAGTCGCCGGAACCCTCATTCACAAAAGCAACAGCAACGGTAAAAACTCCGGCGAAGACGCTTCTTCTTCTCAGTTCTCATCAGCTCAATCGATTAAAGCTGTCTGCAGTCAGACTCGATTTCCTGAATCTTGCTACAACAGCATCTCCGAGATTAATAAATCCAACACTACTGATCCTGAAGAGCTGTTGAAGTTATCATTACAGGTGGTTTTCAATTCGTTAGCTGACGTGGCATCCTTACCTCAGAGTTTGTTGAATTCAACGGTGGATGAGACGGTGAAGAAAGCGTTGGATGTCTGCCGGAATGTGATAGACGACGCCGTTGATTACCTCCGGGATTCAATCGACGCCACGGACGTCAGATCCGGCGAAAAGTTGCTTACCGCCACCAGAATCGACGACCTGAAAACATGGCTCAGTACGGCCATCACGAATCAGGAAACGTGTTTTGACGCTTTAACGGAAATGAATTCCACTTTAGTAACAGACGTTAAGTCACGGATGCAGAATTCAACGGAATACGCTAGCAACAGTTTGGCTATTGTTTCGAAGATCTCGGGCATATTAGGGAAATTAAATCTTCCGATTCACCGGAAATTGTTGTCGGAGACGGAGTTTCCGGAGTGGGTGACACCTGGCGTTCGGAGGTTGCTTCAAGTGAACCGGCCGGTGCCCAATGTGACGGTGGCCGGTGACGGCACCGGAGATGTAAAAACGATCAAGGAAGCAATGGCAAGGGTACCAAAAAAGAGTAAAACGCCATTTATAATTTATATTAAAGCAGGTACATATTTGGAGAATGTTGTTTTAGACAAATCGTTTTGGAATGTTATGATCTACGGCGACGGTAAGGATAAGTCGATTGTTTCCGCCGGCCTGAATTTCGTCGACGGCACACCAACTTTCTCGACTGCCACTTTCGGTAATTCACTAATTCCCTCTACTTTTTTTTATTTAATATTTTTTGGATAATTTAATAGATTTAGGGTTGTTTAGGATTGCTAATGAAAGGGCTTATTTGTTTATGCGGTTTTTTATAGAGAAAATAATGGATTCGCTTTTAGCAAATAAAATATGGTTGGATTATGCTCGGTTTACATTATAGGCCGATGAAGTGGGATCCTGTGAGGACTCAAAAACCGGTGAGGACTCGCGAGTACACCTCAAAAACATTCCAAAAAATTATTACTACATTTGACCAAAAAAAAAATTGAAAAAAAAATTATGATCCACTTTTTTTGCGGATCATAACTATGATCCATATTTTTTTTGTGGATCATTATTATGATCCATATTTATTTTTTTGGATCATTTTTTAAATTTTTTTTATTTTTTTGGATCCTATAGGCTGCGATTTTAATGTTTAAAAAAGAAATTTTTTGAAAAAGGTTTGTTTTGAACATTTTTAGAGTTTTTTTTGGAGTGCTCGCAGTCCTCACCGGGAAAAGAGTCCTCATCGGATCCGGACCCATAGGCCGATCATGATCTAACCTTGGTCATAGACACAAGAGCGGTATTGTTAATTTCAAGTGTCAATTTAACTTATTTTAAATTGTTTATTCATCATTTTTTTTTGAAGTTTTTAGAATGTCAAAACTTGTTTTTAAAAGGTATTCTCGTCTATAATGGGCTTTCTGGCATGACTAGACTTTACTCGTGATATACGCGACCTAATCGTTGCGTTGACTGTTTTCTAGTAATTCTTTGATCATCTGATAAATGTTTACCTAAGGAAAAGATTGAAATCTTTAGTAGATCATTTTAGATGTCTTTATATATCGTATGCTATCCAGGTGATTTATTTTAGAAGGTCAAAATGTTTAGTTTAAAAAACCAAATTTTTTTATTAAAATATAAATTTTGGATTATAAAGTCATTAACACATTTATAGCTTTTGTAAAACATCCCACACGCCACCATAATTCTTTATGATGAATCATAAATTAAGTAGCTACCTTTTGACTTGATTGAAACTAGTATAACATGTACCCACTCCATTAAATACTTTAAGAATTCAAGAAAAAACAATTCTCTATTAATTTGCACCTTATGCATTGATGTTGTAAAATTATTAAATTGGGATTTAGGATATAAATCAAACCTCACCCCACATGGTTTGTTGTACCAGATGTCATGTGCCTGACAATATCCCCAACATTATCCATGTGCAAGTTTAGGTTTCAGACGTGACTTCAATAGTTTATTTTCTATGCGAATCTACTTGTTTCTAATCCAACGGTTCTATCTTAATCTTATCTTTTCTGTAAATCACAAAAATAATCAATTTTACATGACATATACCAGATTTAGATTTTAGACCATTTTTAATACTAGTAACAGAATAAGCAACATCTCTTGAATATGACACAATTTCATTAATTTGTATCTAAACTTTATGTTAATAATTACATAACAGCCGTTGCCGGAAGAGGGTTCGTAGCAATCGACATGGGATTCATAAACACGGCTGGTGCATTAAAGCACCAAGCGGTAGCCTTTCGGTCCGGTTCAGATTTTTCAGTCTTTTACAGATGCTCGTTTATAGCATTTCAAGACACCCTTTACCCACATTCCAACCGTCAATTTTATCGCGATTGTGATGTAACCGGAACCATCGATTTCATTTTCGGTAACGCGGCCGTTGTCTTCCAAAACTGCAAAATCATGCCACGTCAACCTTTACCAAACCAGTTTGTGACCATCACGGCTCAAGGAAAAAAAGACCCGAATCAAAACACGGGCATATCGATCCAAAAATGTGACATTTCACCTTTCGATAAGCTCACGGCACCTACATATCTTGGTAGGCCATGGAAGGAATTTTCAACAACCGTGATCATGCAGTCTACTATTGGTGGGTTTATGAACCCGTTGGGTTGGATTTCATGGGTCAAGGGGGTGGACCCGCCCGCATCTATATTCTATGGTGAGTATATGAACACGGGCCTTGGTGCTGGTGTTGATAAGCGGGTCAGTTGGGCTGGGTATAAACCCAGCCTAACGAGCGCTGATGCAAGTAGGTTCACAGTGGGGTCGTTCATTGAAGGCGCGATGTGGCTACCGCAAAAAAATGTTATGTTCGAGTCGACTTTATAATTAATTTTTAAATATATATTACTTGGATACTCAGATGTTCAATGATGTTTCTTGATTATTTTTGCTATGGTAGCTTGTAATACATTATTTTCTAACACGGTTAGTGTTACTGTAATATTGTTATACTTAATTATAATGAGATATTTGTATTTGTTTAACCAAAAATATATAATAATTAACAAGAGTGCTTTGTTTTCTTGATTGATTACCTAGTTTTTTAGCAATGTCATGGGTTGGTCTATAGATCTGATTCGGTCTATTTATTAAATATAATATAACGTGTCACAACAAACACGGCTCATTATATTTTTTAGGTATTCTTATTTATAATGAACTAATGTAAACATTAAAAAAAAACTATGCATGTGGTGCTATAAACACTCAAAAACTACTCTCTATCTCACATTCATATTTAAACAGACTTCTATGTACTTGAGTGTTTCACTAAAAATGATACTCCCGATTTATTAAATTAAAAACATAATTTACGGGGTAAAGTTAAGTAAAATTATGTTTAGAAAAAAATAAAGGGGCAAAAGAAGTATAGATTAGGGGGCTAAAGTCAAATCAATGGTTTTGATAAATACAATTTTTAACATGTCTTTAAATACATAAAAAATTATATATTTACTTATGAAAAAATAATTCATAAAATGTCTTTAAATACATAAAAATTACTAGTATATATTAACTTATGAAAAAATAATTCATATCTATCTATACTACTACTAGCTTCAAAGCCCGCCTGACTGGGCGGACATGCTTCGTGAGATATGTAGAAAAATAATAAAAATATTGATATTGTTGAAATAATATAACAATCCATAAATGTAATGATGAGTTGATACAAAATTTGATACATGAATACATGTTATAGGAAATTTAGTGACGAAATCAGACTTATTTGTAAACGACATTTGTTGTTGAATTAGTGTAATTGTCATCTTTGTCGCAACAAATAACCTTCAATTCGTTCTTGTTCTTAACTCTTGATACAACGACATATAGTTGACCATGTGAGAATACTGGTTTTTGAAGAAACAAACCAACTTGCTACAACGTCTGACCTTGCTTTTATTTATGGTCATTGCAAAGCAAACTTCAACAGGAAATTGTCTCAGGTTCAACTTGAAAGGCATCTTGTTGTCAGAAGAACTAATAACCATGCGGGGGATAGCGCAAACTGTACCAACTTTGTCGCCATATATGATCTTACCTTCGATTATATAGATTCTCAATCGTAATATCTGAAATCACGTTCCGTTTTATAATCATGCTTTCTGATCAATGTTTGGCATACAAAACCCCTTTTCATAGCTCGCGCATTCTCAAGAAATAAAATGTTTCTGCTCTGAAGAAAAAAAATGTAGAGAATCATACAATAAAATATTATTGAAAAGATAAAACAATGTTTAGTTATACCGAAAATGGGTTCTCTAACTAATGCCCATGAGATAAAACTATTTAATAACCATAAAGTTTCTTAAAATTGTATAAACACATCTAATGCTCTTAGTCATCAACTAAACTCTACCTTAAAAATATAATCCATCAAGCATTTACTGAGTTTAATAAAAAATACCTAGATGCAAGTTTAAGTTGACCATCATAATACATCATTTTAATCGAAATTTACAAACAAAAAGAGCCCATCAACTGGGATAAAAAAACTCTCAATTTAGAAAACCTAATCTAACCTACCAAATAAAATATAAAAAATAGTCTTAACTAAAATCCAGAAAGAGCAATTATAAGGCATTAAAGCTGTCAGTTTTGTCAAGTCTCGTACCTGAACTTGAAATGCCTCCTCATGTCACAACCATAATCAAGAGTACCTTCAAATGCCTCCTCATGTCAGAAGGCTGAACCTAATATACAATAAATGCCATTACAAATCTTTAGTATTGAAATTTAACAATTAGATGAACTTTATTCTGCTAACTTTGAATTACTATAATTTGAGCATGCTATCTCCCAAACTCTCGAAATAAGTCTGGAAGATTTCCAACCCAAAAAAAACTACAGTTAACAAATTGAACAAAAATTTCATTAAAACTTCATATTAGAAGACATCAGCACTATAGTTGAAAGCATGTTTAACGAATACATAAACTAACTTCCTTCAAATAGAGATACCTAGGATCGAGTAAGGCCAACAAACGATGTCTCTTTTCCTTTGGGATGTCATTAAATGTTTTCCTGATAATAACATATAAATATTCAGGCATCATTGGCTAAAGTTGTAATCAAACTGATAACACTTAATAGACTTATAATTAGCAGAATTATGTTACATTCTACAATTATCATATATCTAGCTCCTGGTCCAATTTAGGGTTTTCATAAACTTCCCAATTGAAAATGTTAAAAACTTCCACTAAAAAACTAAACTTATGAGCCTGTCTTCTAAGTGGAGATGGCAGTTAACATCCGGGTCGTGTTGTAACTGCACAATTATATGACTACTGCACCCTTTCGTTGTTGCTTGGCACACTGACACATATAATTTATAAAGCACAGTAGTTAACATAGTCAATACTAATTAAAAAAAAAAAGGATTTACATGATTCAAACTCATCCTAATTGAAATACTTATCTTTAGGAAATCCTTCAATCTTGCAGCTTGTCAGCTAATGGGGGTAGCAATTTTCGGTTTGCATTTACAAATAGGAACACTAACACCAACCATCCGACAACCGTATGGTTTTTAAATTTATATTATTGTTAAGGATCACTAAAACTTCATAATTAATTTTAAATTTTGAATCATGGAGGAACCTGCAGTTAGTTATCCAAATTTTCAATTAGAATTCTTACCTTCTAACGGGCGAACATCAAAAATAAAATATCTCCACAAATTTGTGTTCTTCGTTGAATTTGAATCTAAACTGTACGGTTGACAACCCATATTAACTTGAAATTGAACCAAATCAGAAAGTTATCATTGTCAAAAATTGTATGATCGGAACCCTAACGATCTTTATGCAAATTCTCAAGATCATTGTGCAATGTTGTTACAGTAGAAACCTTATGTAACACCCTGAAACCCGACCTAGTGTTTTATCACTTTTGGTACGTGATAATATCATTTATTAAATTATTTGAATTTATAAGATTTTTAAATAATTTATTTTAATTAATTGATATTTTAACCAAGGGGTTAAAATTAGTTGAAATAAAAATATTAAGATATTTTAGTGATTTTTATGTCATTAGATTCACTTTTATACCAAAGTTCCAAATATATCTTCGTTGTCTAAAACGGAATTAGTTAGATATTTAAAATAATTAATTGCGAATCAGATATAAAATATTACTATATGTTAAAATGAAATTTGGCCCATTACGTGTGTGATACGTGTGAACTTGTGAGTGTGTGGTGTCAAGATAGGAAAAATCCATTTTTCCTTCCATCTTTTTCTCTTGGAACATAAAACACACGGACCGACTTAATGCTTATTCCCTCATCTTCTTTACAATTAGAAAACCATTTTTTTATGTTATTATGTCCTCAAGTAAAAGTCTGCGATCCATTTCTAAATCAGTTGCTATCATTTTGTATTGATTTGATTTGCTACAAATTGAAGACTATTAAAGGTATGTAAACTTAAACCCATTTGAATGTTAAGAGTTCTTGCAAGAATAAAAAGATAGGTTATTAGGGTTTATGAGTAGTTGATTTAAATTGTAAATTTGATTGATTAATTGAGTTTAAATATGATTTTGGTTTTGGTGTGACTGCACGTATGGCATGAAAAAAAAAGAATTGAGATATGGACTTTCTTTTGACGGTTGTCTACTAAATAGCACAAAAATTAAAATAGGGGAAAATTTATTTGGAAGTTTAGTTCCTTTCTACTTCTATTAGATGATATATGTATATATATATAGGTGAAGAAAGATTGTTGTTAAGTTGTTTGGTGATTTGTGTTTGCGTAGAACTAAAAAAAAGAAAGAATAACATTTGGTTTGTTTGACTACTACTTCATGGAAAGAAAGAAACATGGTTTCTTTTGTGGTGATTATGTGAAACAAAAAGAAATAGAAAATTTGTGAAGTGCTAGGATATGAAACAAAAAGAAAAATATATATAAATATGGTTGTGCCTACTGCTGCGTAGAATAAACAAAATGGAATATGATTTTCATTGGTTGAACTTTGACTTTAATTAGTCAAAGTGGTAATTTTATGTAGTGTAGTTTCAAGTGTTTAAAGAAATGGTCATTGTAATTGTTAAAACATTATTTAACATGTTTGGATCAAAATGGATTATTAATTGGTTGTTTGTTTGATTATCAGGGAAAGGAAAAGAGAAGACTCAGTGATATTAGACAACTGAGTGGAAAGAGACTTGGCAAAGGTGAGTGGATTTATAACCTTTGTATTGTTTAAATTGCAATGGTTTTGGTTGCAATTGAAAGTGGTTAGTGCTGATCCCGTTAATGCTGACCCCGTTAGTGCTGATCAGTTAGAAATCAGTTAGTTATGACCTCGTTAGTGCTGATCAGTTAGTGCTGACTCCGTTAGTGCTGATCCCGTTAGTGCCGATCAGTTAGTGTTGATCAGTTAGTGCTGATTAGTTAGTGTTGATTTAGTTAGTGCTGATCCGTTCGTACTGCTCCCTTATTTCTGGACCAGTATTAATAGTATAATGATAATTAACTGGCTATGTGTTAATTGAATGATATGTGCACATGGAAAATGATATGTGTACATGGAAAAGTATAGAGGCAGCTTGACTGGGTGGCTGGGCTTTCGTTTACTGTTAGATAACGGTAATTGTACCTTGGCATATTCGTTGTGTCTTAAGGAAGCTTTACCATTGCTAATGAGTAAAGGGCTATCGGTAAGCTGTTGTTAGGCCCACAACAGTTGTAAGGTTCCGCAAAACCGCCGTACCTCTCGTTATATGTGATTAAGTGATAGAGATTGTGAATCTGTAAAGATTGTGAATCTGTAAAGGTTGTGAATCTGTGAAGATTGTGAATCGAGATTGTTGTACTTAGACAATATAAAATGTTATATTTTCATTCACTTAGCTTTGTGCTAATCCCCCACTATGTTGAATCTTTTACAGGTTGTAATTGGACGGGTCTTTTGGAGATTAAGTTTAGGAATGATTGACCAAGACTTAAAGAAATAATTTTGATGTCGAGCCGTAATGTTAAGTAACACTGTTTTAGAAAGTTAACTTTTGTAAAATTATACATCTTATGTTTTTTTATAACTTGTGAATAACAAGTTATATATGTGTAATTTTGAAACGCTTCCGCATGTGTTGAAAAAAAAAATGGTTCAAATTTTGAGGTGTTACACCTTATATCTACTAAAAACGATTCATTTGTTCGGAAAACCCTAATTCATAATCATAAACCCTTAACTTATGATTTCAGTGTTCCAAAATCGTAAGCAGTACCTAAATTTTAGGATCAATGTTCGATTGAAGAATGCTTCTGAATCGTAACCTACTAAGATCCGAAACGGTTTCTTCTGAATGCCATTGGTGAACGCCGATTCCACCAACATTCAATCGGAAACCGGAATTCACAGCTGTAAACATGGAAATTTTATAATATTAATTACAATGTAAAAACAAAACCAATCGAAATTTTGAAGTAAAAAATACAGAAATTTAAGGATAGCAGGATGAGTATGATTCAATTAGAGGTATCTGGAGGGAATTGTACCGCGGGAAGAACACGAAGATCGTAGATCTAGATTGCAGAATATTAAAGGAAGCGATTTTTTCTGGATTTGATCGATCAAGAAAAGGGTTAAGAGAATGGGAGATGGATCGTAAAACTTCATACGTTTTCCGTTAGAGATAGTGGATGGAAGGTTTGTAAAGATAACCCTGAAATTATGTGACCGTATTGTTTGAAGGGGGAGTTTGGAAGACTTACCCATTAGAGTTTGTGAGGAATGATTTGACCAATGAACGATTTACATGTGGCATTGTCCACCAATCAAAGAGCTGCGTACTGATGACATGTCAAAACCAAATCATGTGTAGGTGCATATATAGGGGAAGATTAAAGCACCCAGGCCTACTAATATTAGAAGGTCTTAAAATTAAGATATTCTAATATTAGTAGGCTTAAATGCTTTAGAAGACAAAAAATAATAAAAACGCAGCTTAGGGGAATCGAACTCGTGACCATTTAGGACTTAGGTGTGTGTGTTAACCACTTCAACTACTTGATTACTTTGATTTATTCCAGATACTAATAAATATCTGTACTCCTATTAAAACATTTAGGCCTACTAATATTAGAAAGTCTTAATTTTAAGACTTTCTAATATTAGTAGGCCTAAATGTTTTAGAAGACAAATAATAATAAAAACGCAACTTAGGGGAATCGAACTCGTGACCATTTGGGACTTAAGTGTGTGTTAACCACTTCAACTACTTGATTACTTTTATTTGTTCCAGATACTAATAAATATAAGCTTTAACGTCACCAGAACTTACACCATCATTTCTCTATTTAAACGGTTCATATTTACTTCCACAAAAAAAGGCCAATTTCAGATCTGATCCTACCAGTAATAAAAAACCTCAATTTAGTTCAACTTTCAATTTTTTACTTGTCGTAGATAACAGGAAATCAACAAAACCCATATTATTTTATGCCCCACTACATATTACCATCGCTAATGTCGGCACTTACCATGATTACGCACCACCACTCATCACCATCGCTATTGCCACCACCACCGGAACTGTCGTCACTTCAAAATATAGTTACGGGTACCCGTCGTCGCATTGCGCGAGTACCCTGACAATGGTTATAAGTTATTGTACAAGTTTCTATTAAAACCCTTAAATTAAATCAAGGGTTTGGAAATCGTGTCTGAATTGGGTTTGATTTTCTTGTAAACGAATACGAACCTTCTGCGTGGCTACTCTCTCTGTCTCTCTTTCGCTCACACACAAAACACACACACACACATTCCAATTACGCCTTAAAAAGGAAACACCGCCATGAGGAAATTCGTAGCACACAGAACCAAAAGTTTAATCAAAACCACAACCGCTTCACTTTCGAATCCTCATCATCAATCGTCTTCTTCTGCAAATAATTATTATACTTCAAGGCTTGCTCGATTCTTCACATCACTTGATTCACCTCAAACTTCCGATACATCCATGGCTTCCGGCAAGTCAACGCCGCCGCTCACGGCTGAATCGCTAAACCCTAAGGTTTGTTACTGTTTTCTCTGGTTCTCATTTCACTTTTTGTTTTGAGTTTATTAATCAATTGATGCTATTAATTTCTAGCTCCTTGACTTGAGATTTAGTATTGAGTTAGGTTTCTGTTATTTTAATTTAGTACTTTGATTAGATATTATATGATAATGGATCCTTAAGTTTGAGATCAGATAGGAGGATTTTTGGCAAATCCAGGTGATATAGAATCACGATTGAAAGCATTATTAAAGCACATAGCGTTTACTACAGAAAAGTTAATGAAAAAATACTTCAGCTAATGAAGTGTTTGAATGAGCTTGTATTGTTTATGTATGATAATACTACAATCATATATGAGTGTATAGAAACATAGTTTGGTTGATAATTAGGAGGAATTAGCATTTCTAGTAGATTTGAATTAATTTCATAACTCCAGGAAAATAAAAATAAAAAACTTTAGCTAGAACGAGCTGTGTACTAATGCTTTCCACTTATATGCAGGTATTGAAATGTGAATATGCTGTTCGTGGTGAAATCGTCTCCCTCGCTCAGGTAATAAAATGATATGTGCTGTATATTGGGGACAACAATTATTAACGGGTATAAATACAGCGATAGAAAATTTTACATTTGTTAGCCATTTTTACTCCCAAGGTGCATTAATAGATGATCGATTTCTGATGTTAATAAGTTAATTTACTACAGAAATTACAGCAAGATTTGCAAGCAAATCCAGGTTCTCATCCTTTTGAGGAGGTACTATACATTTTATTCTCTTCTATTAATTAGGTATAAATTATTAAATTTTGCTTCATTGATGATACATCTCAAATATTTGACAGATACTTTACTGTAACATCGGAAATCCACAATCTCTTGGTCAACAACCAATCACTTTCTTCAGAGAGGTTTGCGTACTGCAACACTAATTACACAAATTCCCTCTTTTTACATAATTTTTGCTTATTTTTGTCTCTTATATTATGCTAGGTTCTTGCATTATGTGATCATCCCACCATATTGGACAAGAGCGAAACACAGGGTTTGTTTAGGTACAAATACATGTTAAAACTGGTTGTAAAAAATATGTAATTTTTCCCTTAATTCATACATGTCTCATTTCTCACTTTGACTTTTGGTGGTCAACTCTTACAGTGCAGATTCCATAGAGCGAGCATGGCAGATTCTTGATCAGATTCCCGGAAGAGCAACTGGTGCTTATAGTCACAGTCAGGTAAAACTGCTTTTTATTTGCAGTTTGTAAATATTAAAAGTTAAACATTTGTTGCATGCAAATATTAAATATATAACTTGTTTTTTTTGTAATTGACATCAGGGTGTTAAGGGATTACGTGACACAATTGCTGCTGGAATCGAAGCTCGTGATGGTTTTCCTGCTGATCCAAATGATATTTTCTTGACAGACGGTGCAAGTCCAGCGGTAAAATAGCTTTTTATCTTTATTTTTATACTTATGACTCTTATATTTTATTTATTTATTTTTATACAAAAATACTTTGGTATTAGTGGAACACTGGAACATGTTAAATTGATTATAGATTGTCTATATCAGGTCCATATGATGATGCAGTTACTAATAAGATCAGAAAGTGATGGAATTTTCTGTCCAATTCCTCAATATCCTCTTTACTCTGCTTCAATTGCCCTCCATGGGGGCACTCTTGTATGTATACATTATTTGAGTTCAAGAGCCTTTTTTTTAATTTAATTTATATAAAAAGTATAAAAATAAATAAATAATGATTTTTCAGGTTCCATATTATCTTGATGAAGCAACAGGGTGGGGACTTGAGATCTCTGAGCTCAAGAAGCAACTAGATGCTGCTAGACAAAAGGGTATTACTGTTAGGGCTTTGGTTGTGATTAATCCAGGAAACCCAACTGGCCAGGTAAATTAATATTAATATGTATTTCTAAACGAATGTATTATCGATTTATCTCATATCTGATAATTAATAATTAATATGTAGTTTATTTTAATGAATTTTGTTTAGGTTCTTGCTGAGGAGAATCAACGAGATATCGTCGAGTTCTGCAAGAAAGAAGGGTTGGTTCTTCTAGCAGATGAGGTAACGAATTTCTAATACTTGGTCAAATTAGTCAACGCATTATTCAAACAATATTTATATTTATTGAGTCTAATAATATTGATGGATTTTAATCAGGTATACCAAGAAAATATCTATGCTCCCGAGAAGCAATTTCACTCTTTTAAGAAAGTATCTCGTTCTATGGGATATGGTGACAAGGATATCCCCTTGGTTTCATTTCAATCTGTATCTAAAGGTACCTTTTTTTTCTTTTTTCTTTTTTTTTTAATTTACTAAAATTTGTTAATTTTTAAGGTTATCATGGTGAGTGTGGGAAAAGAGGTGGTTACATGGAGGTAACTGGTTTTAGTCCTGAAGTTAGGGAACAAATTTACAAAGTGGCATCTGTGAATTTGTGTTCCAATATTTCTGGTCAAATTCTTGCAAGTCTTGTTATGAGCCCTCCAAAGGTATTTCTTCTGTTTATATGTATCTTTTTTATTTTTTATAAATTCGGTATGATTCTAATATGTGCTTGTCTGCAGGTTGGAGATGAATCATACGAGTCATTTTATGCTGAAAAAGACGGCATCCTTAAATCACTTGCAAGGCGTGCAAAGGTCAGTTCAGATCTCAACAAATTCACTATATGTTGATCAATTAATTATTAAGTTATTGATAATTTATTATTATAATTGGAAAATAGACACTGGAAGATGCACTGAACAACTTAGAAGGTGTTAGTTGCAATAAAGCAGAAGGTGCAATGTATCTTTTTCCACGGATTCGGTTACCCAACAAAGCAATAAAAGAAGCAGAAACAGCTAAAAAAGCAGCAGATGCATATTATGCTGCCCGCCTTTTGAATGCCACTGGCATAGTTGTTGTTCCTGGTTCCGGTTTCGGTCAGGTCAGATTTAATAGATTTTAAATATGGTTTTTCTCTAAAAAAATAGGCCAGAATTCTACTACCGTGAACTATTAAAGATGCAGCATGGTACCCTGAAGTTTACAAAATGGTCGATTTAGTACCCTAACTCTTAATTTGATGATTTGAACGCATTTTCTTACTTTCGTTTGAGCTTTTGACGGACTAAAATATCTACCTTCATCTCAATCTCAATATATCGATATTAGAAGCAAATCACGTGAGAAAATAAATATCAAATTATATTAAATCGGTCATTTTGTCAATTTCAGGGTATGATGCTGTTACATTTAATACTTTAAGGTCGTAGAAAACCTAGTTAGCCAAGTTCAGGGTACTAAAATGTATTTTGACCTAAGAAATAAAGTCCTTTTACATTTGTCTATGGTTTATCATTGTACACAATGTTTTGCCCAATTAGGTCACTAAAGAATGGCTTTCTATCCCAACCGTATTTTTTATTAGTATATAAAATTTATATATTTTTTAAAATAAAAATCATCATATTTGTAACAGTATCTAATTGATGAACTTTTATTTGTTTGTTCACAACAGGTGCCTGGCACGTGGCATTTTAGGTGTACGATATTACCCCAAGAGGAAAAGATTCCGGCAATTGTTTCACGGTGGACGGAATTCCACAAAAAGTTCATGGATGAATTCCGTGATTAAATTGCTTAAAAAAATTCATCATTACTTTTTTCGTCACAACCTGGCCTTGGGAAATTTTGAAATAAAAGGTCAAATAACTATATTTATAACTCTTCGTTAAACTTTGGTTAGCTGAATTTCGTGTCGAGATTGTATGTTTATGCTGAGCTGTGTAAAGAACATATCTAGTCCTAGGGTTAGTCGTGCACAAAATACCCGAAACCGAAACCGGTAACCGAACCGAAACCGTAACCGGTCAAAACCGGTTTTGACCGTAACCGGTTCGGTTATTGAATAACCGATCGGTTAGGAACCGGTTTGGGTTCTTAGGGTTCGAACCGGGTAGTAACCGGTTACCCGAAACCGGTTTTGACCATAACCGACCACAAATTTGGTCAACACACCGGTTTTGGCCGGTTAACCGGTTTATAACCGAACCGAACCGGTTACAATACCCATTACACGGTTATAGTTTTCGCGGGTCGAAACCGGTTACTAACCGAAACCGGTTATTGGAGAAACCGGTTACTGGAAGCGTTGACCAAAACCGGTTATGGTCAAAACCGAAACCGGTTTTTGGCATAACCGGTTACTGTGCATCTCTACCTAGGGTTAGCACTAAATATTTTGCTATTTATCTTGCTATTTTTATATGGGTTTTGCTAATAATAGTTTTAGGACTATGACCAAGGGATACTTTTAAGTTTCAACCATAATTAATGAAAAAAACCTCTTTTAACCATCACGGCTTAATCGTTGTTATAGTTGTTTCTAAATTTTCTACTGGTCATTTGGCTAAACATTAAAGGAATTGAATTTGTGATCTCTAGTTGATCAAAATGTACTTTTCGATTGTTATTAAAATATACTTGAATAATGAAATGGTAACCAGATACTTCTTCATAAGATTCATCATCTAACATCGTATTTAACAAAGACTTGTTCTCAACGAGTAACCTAGATAGAGAAAAATTAATTCGTTTTATTTAACATTATTTAATATACAAATTTGAAGCAAAATCATCTTAGTTCTTTTTTATCTTTAACGTACAAAGTTTGTTACATAAGGCCCATTTCTTATTTATTTGGCTAGTTGCAATAGACAAGATGGGATAAAGCATTAAAAATCCTCAGGACCGTTATATTACATGAAGTGGTTGGGTTGTATTGTACGTACAAATTCCTTTTTTTCCCATTCATAGACTCTGTTAGGCTTCTAAAGAGTATCCCTGTTTATAATAGTCTTTTTTTTTAGTGATCAAAGTTTATATGCGATCTAACTGTTACTGTGATTGTTTTTAATTCTATCTTTGACCATCTCGTAAATATATTATACTTCACTTTGAATGAGCAAAAGCCAAAAAAATAATTAACCCATTAAAAATGTGTACTAAAAAATAAAAAATTCTACCGCCACCGGACACAACTAGCTTCAAACAAGCATAACAAAAAAATGTAAGTCTCGTCCTTTTCTTTATCGCAAATCAAAAACCATATTCTAATTACACTTTTTTATAGGTATACTAAGGATTTGAGTGTTTTCCCAAAAGACCAAATTGTACATTTTGTCATCAATATTTTAACTAATAAATTATTTACGTATACAATAAGGAAAAAACTGACCAGATATAGACTTTTCATGGACCGTGTATAAAACGCAGATCAATACTATAATTATGCAAAGAAAAATTTGTGTAAAATATGCATATTGTGACATTTAAAAAAAAGTTTTGCTAATAATAATTTAATGGCATCGTACTGTTTAAAGATGAGTGGTTCCGTCCCAACAGCACCGACGCTTTCACACAGCCTTGTCGACAAAACTCGTCAGAAAACTAATAAGATGATGGATGAGTTTTGTTGTTTCAAAGAAGAAAAGGTAGTTGTAGGTCAATAGTAATAATATTGATTAAAATATAAGATTAGTTTGGATAAACAATGATAGTTAGTGGATAATTAGTGGTGAGTTCTTTAGTAATAATAATATTTTATTATGTTGAGCCCATCAAATGTAAAAAATAAGAAGTTTCATGTGAGACAGAAATTTATGGTGAAATGAGAAGTTTTTTGTGGGACGGGGAGATTAGTTTTTAAATATTATTTAAAAAATAATTTTTATTTTTTTATTTATCTTTTATATTTTGTTTTTATAATTTTATTTTTATTTCTTAATAATATATTAAAATTTATATTAAATTGCAAAATTATGATGTGGCGGTTATGTGATAAAACTGGTAAATTATAATTGTGATGTTAGCATGAACCTATCATTTTTTGACAGTGGGTAATAAGGTGATATGACTCTGAAGTGAAAAAATCAACGAGTTAAAGATAAGTTAAATGTTGAGAGAAACCTAAAAATCGTTTGCAACTGAACATTTATTTATAGTAGCTGTGGTTCCTTTTTAAGTCAATTACAATCAATTATAATTATTTCTTAGTTATTTTTTTTATAACATTTGTTAATGATGTCAATGGCAAAAGCTTACTAATTTTTTTTATAGATCAAGAAAAAAAGAAACTTCATAAATATGCATAACGCAAGTGGTACTTATGCAGTTACGTACTTTTTGTTAAAGTACAAAAAAGTTTGAGTATACGCTAAAAACAAAAAGAATCAAACTAGCTTTCGTCACATAAATGAAAATAAGAGCATTTTCTATGCATTAAAAAGCAAAACTGAGCGGTATTTGAATTGTTTAATGAGTATAAATTATGGGTACTGATTTTGGGACCACACGAATTACTTCATCTACCACAATGTACAACATTTAAAGCATATTGTACAAATACTGTAAAACAGTGGTTGTGGTAGCTGAAGTAATTTATGTGGTCCCAAAATCACTACCCATAAATTATACTCCCTCCGTCCCTAAATAAAGTTCCCATTTGTGTTGGGCATAAAATTTTAGGAGATAGTTAGTGGTGGGGTATTTGGTATTACTTTTGAATAAAATATAAGGTTTGATTGGAGAGAGAAAGTGTTTTAAGAGATAGTTAGTGGTGAAAGTATTGGTAATAATATTATTATATTAAGTGGGTCCCTTAAGTTTTAGAAATGGGAACTTTATTTAGGGACAAAACTTGAAGGTGAAATGAGAACTTTATTTAGGGACGGAGGGAGTACTTATGAAAATACATAATAAAATAGTTAGTGGTTAAAAATCGTAACCACTAATATATGATTTGATTCATCTATTTGAAATTATAATAATTAAATAATCAATTTTTAATAAACCTAATTTCTTATTTAGTTAATATGTAAAATATAAATAATTAATTTATAAAAATGCAATAAACACTTATTCACCTGCTTTTACAAAGCGTTGTTTTGTGCATAAAAACACAGTTAATTAGTTTTTTGATTATTTTTGTAAAATATTCATTTTAAATCAATGTGTGAAACAATTCTAAACACCCTTTAAAGTTTAAATCAAAGAATAATAGTATCTAGTCATACTATTTAGTTCTACTCATAATCTTAATCATTAGATGAAGACATTTATCAAAATCAAGGGATAATATTAAAAGACAAAATTACTAGATTACACATGTCATTCTATTAAATTGATAAGAATAAATGATAAGACTAAATATCATGGGAATTAATTTTCATACCACAATATTTGATACTTATACCACACTTTACAAGTAATCTTGCACACTGTACAAATATATAATGCAAATGTTGTAGTACATAGGTCAAAAAATGTGGTGTAAAAATCACCACTTAAATATCATTTCTCTTGCATCAAAACTGAGAGCATCTCCAATGGGAGTTTTTTACAAAACTGTAATCATTCTCAAGACACTAAATATTTTTTCTACATTTACATACATTGGAGCAAAAACTTTTTTTAAAACTTATTATAAATTTTAAATGGAAAGTTTATATTTCAATTACAATAAGATTACAGTGACTTAACTATTTGGATGCGAGTTCTAATTCACGGCAACTGTCCGACGTCCGGTGTACTACGGACAACAACCGACGTAAATATTAATATTAAATGCAAGGGTAATAGAGTAAATTTAACCTCACTGCCTCGAGGGTATAAAACACACCTTTACATTTACACTCTTCAATACCCCATCTGTTTCTTCTCAATCATCATTTCCCCCAAATTTTTATATATTCAGATCAATCGATTACTTCTGAAGTGAATTCGTATAAGAAATTTGAGTAATTATGTGTGGTGGTGCGATAATTTCAGATTTCATAGCACCGGCAGCGAGTAGGTCTCGCCAGCTGACCGCCGACTTACTCCGTCAAACTGATTTTGTGAAGAACCCTAGCAAATCCTACTCGAAGCCTCTACGATCTCAGATCTTCGATATTGAAGATGAATTTGAAGCTGATTTTCTAGGGTTTAAGGATGAGGTTGAAGTTGAAGTCGAAGAGCGTTTTAATCCATTTATTTTCTCTGCTTCCAAAGGCTCTGCACCGTCTAATGGTAATTTTTGATTTTTGAGCAAATGAATTTTTAATTTGTTCGATTTTGATTTATTTAGCTGGCAATTTGGATAATAATGTTTCTATATCGTTAGATTTGCTTTTGTTTTTGTTTAATTTTAATTTTAATATTGTTTGATGATGATTGTGGTAAAGGTTTTATTAAGTGCGGAAAAAGATGGATTCACTTTCTGTTTTTGATTCCTAAATTGCTTTCTCTCCGAAGCTTTATTTATTATTACTTATTATTTTCAATCAAATGCTTAATTTATTTATAGGCCTCAAATGAAAGTGAAGAAAATTATGTGGCAAGTTATATGAACCCTAGAATAGATTATAGTGCTTGCATCAGCTTATTAAATATGCAAACAGGAGATCGTATCACATAAGTGAGCTGAAGTTGCAGCATTTAGGATCAATTTAGAATCTTAAATTGTTTACATAAGCTATTTCTTCCTGTATGTGAGTTATTACTATAAAACCAAAAGGCAAAAGCTTTAATCTTTTTCATTTTTCAACCTAATTCAGGTTCAAAACCTGTGAAATCTGACAATAAACCTGAGAAATCAACCTCAAGAAAAAGGAAAAACCAGTACCGAGGTATCCGTCAACGCCCATGGGGCAAATGGGCTGCTGAGATCCGCGACCCGCGAAAAGGGGTCCGTGTTTGGCTAGGAACCTTCAACACTGCTGAAGAAGCTGCAAGAGCTTATGATGAAGAAGCAAGAAGAATTCGCGGGAAAAAGGCAAAAGTCAACTTTCCCAATGAACCAAAGTCAAACCCTAAAAAAGAACTTCCTAAACTCAACCCAACACCTAACCATGGTTACTTCATCCAGAAGCCCCAACCTCCTGTTTTTAACTTCAATTCTGATCAAGGTAGCAACTCGTTTGGTTGTTCTGATTTTGGGAATTGGGGAGACCGGTCAACAACTCCAGAAATCACATCTGTTTTCTCTGAGATTGATGATTGTAATAATCCCGCCAAAAAACCAAAACCAGAAACCATTAACAACCCGGTTTCGGGATATGAATCGCTTGCTCAAATGCCTTATATTGAAGGAAGTTGGGATACTTCTTCAGTTGAAGCTTTCTTGAATGGTGATGCAACTCAAGATGGTGGAAATGCAGTGGATTTTTGGAGCTTTAATGACATCATGGATGGAGCTTTTTAAGCAGATGTAAATCGTTCATTCATATCTGATTTTAGTTAATCGTGTATTATATGTGCTGATTTTTTTAATTTTTTTTTATTGTTGATGCAGGTTTATTTGTTGGTGATTATGGGGAAAAGAGATAAACGGTGGCCTGATTTTGCTTTGGTTGTATGCACAGTATATAGCTTACCAATCATGTGTAGTGAGATTGTAAGACCTTAAATCTTATAGTTGCAGTAGTTATATTGTGTCTTAAGTATGAATTATGATAATGTTTTGGAAACTAATGTACTTAAATTCTGTAATTGACAATAGGAATGTGGCCTGTTTTCACCTCTGTTATTAATGCACTTTGTTCAGGTTAAAAGTTGTGTTGTGCGAACTGGATCGAGAACCAGCTAGAAATATTGAACACGACTGGTCTGGTTCTCGTTTTTAATTTTCATGCAAAATTGATTATCAGCTCGGTCTAATCTAAAACTGAACTTGAATAAGTTTTTAAAATAGTATTGATCTCAAGCTCGATAGTTGTTTATATTTAACATTTATTTTGAATGAACTAATTTACAAATTTTAGAAACTCGTTTACGAAATCTTAGGGGTCACTTATATAATATATATTAAAACTCACTCAATTATATTGCAAGCCTAACAAAACACAACCAAAATTAACATATAACCTAAAGCACATTCATGCAAAACCCATATATGTATTCTGTATCTCAAGTAGTCTCATCTTTCATGCCTTAATGTAGAAAAACCTGTAACAACTAACAAGTAACAACCTAACCTTTGATGTTGAAAAAAGATAAAGCCAAAAGCTAACATCAAAAGAAATTTCAATTGTGATAAACCAAAATCAAACGAATGACATACACTATCAATTTGAATCGATACATGTTCCTTAATTCTTTCTCTCTACAAATACCATGTTAAGACTCCATGTAGTGAACATATATCTGGTCAAGCTTTGCTCGTGATGTAAATAACCTAACCATTTTCAAATGGTCATTTTATAAATGTTTAATAGGGAAGTGTTCGAACTCATGATCATTATTTCAGACACCTTACTGCAAGTCCATCATCAAACGTTATCATCAAAAAATCCAAATGACATTCGGAAGTTATAATTAAGATTAAAAAAAAAAGTGTGAAAGAGCAAGGTTTGCCTGTTCCACAATTTATAAAGAAAAAGCTTAAAAACACTATCCGCCTGAATAAACTACAGGAATAAACTCCTGCTACAAAAGAATCTCACAAATTCAAAATTATCCTCACCAGTAAAAATATTTAACAAAATCTGACAATAAACATAAAAAATAAATTATAATAAAATAAATTAAGTTCATTCCCAACCAGTTGCAGCAGGAACACCTTCAGCTGCTGATACAGGGGCTGCAGCAGCTTCCCACTCATCAGTAGCACCAGCAACTGGAGCTGTAAAAATAAAATTCCAAACACTCAAGAATTAATTATGTTTTAGTACTTAACTTCCATTAATAAAGCTTAAAAAATATTATTATTACTGGTATCCACTCTTTAAAAAATTAACTTGAAATTACTATTCTACCCTTACCATCAGCACCAGTCCAACCAGATGCAGCAACAGGGGCACCAGCAATTGGGGGTGGGGCCATGTCACCGGCCCATTGGGCATCAGTAATTTGGGCTGACCATTGATCATCCATGGGGCCCGCTCCATAGTCTTTGTAGTCAGCTACTACTGCTTGTTCATCTTCTGGCTCCTTGGCCTCTTCTGGTTCTCTGTAGAAGAACAGATCAACCTGCAAAAACAAGTTATAATGGTTCAGAAAATGCCACATTTTTTAAGACAATTTAAAGTTTTATTTACGCCAAAATGCAATTTAGTACCCTGAACTATTGAAGGTATAACATGGTACCCTGAACTTGACAAAATGGTCGATTGAGTACCCTGGCTCACTAATTCAGTCTTGTTTGCTCGTTTGATTTGCTATTAATATCGATATATTTTGTGATGAAAACACAATCAAATTAATGAGTTGGGAAGGGTACTAAAGTGACCATTTCAGCAAGTTTAGGGTACCATGTTGTACCTTTTTTAAATAGTTCAGGGCATTAGATGACATAGCCAGCCAAGTTCAAGGGACTAAAATGCATTTTGGGCATTTATTTATGATTACCACTTACCATAACATCCCACTTATGGCCTTGATTAATAACACCTCTCATCTGCAAAACCATTCTTGCTAAAAGCCAAAACAAACATCCAATACTGTGTTTCCCCTTGTTATTTGCTGGAATACCAATATCAACATAATTCATAGGAGAATCAGTGTCACAGAACGCAATTGTAGGAATGTTTCCTAATGCAGCCTCCTTAATTGGCTGTCAAATCACACAACAAATTCATTAATATATATATATATATATATATATATATATATATATATATATATATATATATATATATATATATATATATATATATATATATATATATATACTTGTAAACTTGATTTACAAGAAAAACAGACCTGGTGATCGGTTCTTGGGTCAGTCAAAATGAGGAGTCTAGGCTCACTAAAAGATGTTTGAAGCTGATTGGTGAATGTACCGGGTGTATGGCGACCAGCAATCGCGTGGGCCCCGGTATATTGGGCAAACTTCAGAACTGCCCGTTGCCCATATGGTCTTGCAGATTGGACAATAATGTCCTGTGGATTCTCAATACCAACAATAACCCTAGCAGCCATTTGAAGTTTTTCCCATGTCTTTCCAAGGTTAATTATGTAAATTCCTGAATGAGAAAGAGCTAATAATCTGAATTACCAATATAATAGCAACGCCTTATAATCTGAATTGTTGCATACTGAAAACTCCAATAGAATTTGGTCGAACACAACATTTATATTCAGTGTCCAGATATATCAATACAATCATGCCAAAAATGAGCTCAAAAAGAGAGAACGTTATATGCTAATAACAAATCGGCATATCAATTTAACAAAAAACGAGTATAATCAACACCTCAAGCAATAGAAATACAGAAATACATAAATCTAGATGCATGAATCAACTAATTATCGAGCGTACGATATAAAATTAAAAATCTTATACCGTCGTTTCGGCGTTTGAACACGTAACGTTCCATCTGAAAATCACAGTTCTTCGTGCCGAGATGGACTTCTGCAGACAACATCATTTGTATATCGGCCTCTTTTGGCGTCAAAACTTTCTGTTGTGCCATTGTTGTAGCTTGGTGTTTGCTGCTCGGCTTCTGATCGGTTTTGCGACGTTGCCGGCGAAGAGAGAGTGAAAGCTGGTTACGGCGTATGGAGAAATATTAAGATGAACAATAAAACCCTAGCGAAGTTTGCTTTAGGTCCCTTTAGTATAAGGTTAATACAAATGAGGTCTCTTTTTTACATAATACTTCTTCCGTCCCACAAAAAACTTCTCATTTCACTTTCACACAACTTTTAAGGTGATACTTAGTGGTGAGTTCATTAGTAATAATCTTGTTTAAAATATAAAATTAGTTTGAAGAGGAAAATATAGTTAGTGGATAGTTAGTGGTGGAATAATAATATTTTATTATATGTAGTCATTGAATGTAAGAAATGAGATGTTTTTTGTGGGACAAATGTAAAGTGAAATAAGGAATTTTTTGTGGGATAGAGGGAATAATATTCAAATATGGCAGGTTTATAGTAGCATAGTTTATTAACAAACTATCGACTGATGTTCTTTCTAAAAGCATAAAATATTAGAGAGTGTAAATGATTAAGTAATGCAAAGAACTTTAGAATGTTGTTTATGCGTTGTTCTTATATTTATAGTATTGTTTATGCCTTTAATGTCTTAATTAACTATCAAAATATATGTAAACATACAATACACTTAGTATTTACACTTGTAATTAACTATCAAAATATATGTCAATTATGCTCAATGTACGAATGTCAATAAAGTAATTGACACTTGTAATTTACTCGTTTAGCTACGGTACCTCAAAGCAAAGAGCATTTGAGAATGTTGACTGTGGTGGTGGAGAATTACTTTATTGATCAGAAAACAAACAATTACACAACAAACAATTAGGTCATCACAGGTAAAGATCAGAAAACCCGTTACAAAAACTAGCCGATTAGGCATGTTATTTAACTGAACTTTAAATAGAAAATCAGTAATCTGACATATGAAACAGCATTATCTTGTAATTATTTCATTGTTCATCAACTCATAATTTTACAAAAATCACAACCTAACACATAACTTCAATTCTGCAAGTTACTACTAATTAATAGTCTAATACTACTACGTTTAAGAAATTGCAACTTCAACAGTCTTTGATTTAACTGGCGGAGGCACCTTCTCCACCACCACAGTCAACACTCCATTTTCACACTTCGCCGTGATCGCCGACATGTTGCAGTTTTCCGGCAGCCGGAGTTTCCTCGCCAGATTCTGAACCGGCCGTCTCTCCAATCTCAGGTACTTGCATCCTTCCTCCTCTTCACCATTCTCCTCACGTTTCCTCTTCCCGTTGCTTCTCACCACCAGTAAGGTTTCATCCTCCACCGTCACCTGCAATCAATCACAACACCTTTATTATTCTATCCAGATGCATAATTTTGTTGCAAATTTCAGTTAAATCAGATACCTGAATGTCGGATTTCGATAAACCAGGTACGTCCATGTAGATAATGAATTGGTTAGGAGTATCGACGATGTCCACCGGAATGTTGCCGTTCGATTCGCCGGTACCGGATTCATGGCGTGGTCGAGAGATCACTTTTCCGATTGCGTCAGGAACGTCGAGCAAGTGGTTCATTAAACGGCCGAAATCGAAGTCGCCGGAAGTGGAAAATGCAAATCTGCTCATTTTTTAGGGATTTTTCGGTTGTTTTGAGATTCTTTTTATCGAATTGCAGAATTGATTGGTTTATATTTGTTGATTGATGAGTGAAGAATGGGGAAGAGTGAGATTTTAATGAGATGGGGAAAGTTCTGGTTGTTACCGATAAAAATCTAGAAGTATCAAGAAGGTTGGCCACGTGTCACCCTTATAAACTGGGCTCTACACGTGGTTTCATGCTATTGGCTGTTGCTATGAGTGGAGATTATTAACAGTTTTGGTCATATAAAACACAAGTTTCCGAAGTAATCACTAGATTGTAAGAAAAAGATAGGCAGAGAGCAATTAGCTAGTAATGCAAAGTGGATCAAAAAACCGCTCAGGCGAATGTAATTAACAACTTTAAAAATTTGACCCGACAAGCAAAAATGTAGAATTACTTGTTGTGATATCCAGGACACGCTATGAGTTTGTCGGGATTCTAGGCAAGCGCTGATTTTGGAGCATGTATCATAATGTAAAAATATATATCAATGCAAAAACTAAAACAACAATACGCATATATGCACAAGAATACCGGTTCCCGAAACGGGCCATTTAAAAAACCGGTTTGGGACCGGTTTTGACGTCACCGGATCGGATCGGTTCACGGACAGACAGACCGGGATAAAATCGAGGTTTAGGAGGATGGACCATGTTGAAAACCGGTTATGTTTGTCAGCCTAACCGTTAAACCAATTTGAACACCGGATTTCGACGAAAAACAGTTTGAATCGTGACCGAACCGATTTCAACCGGATACATACCCCACTCCTCGAAGCCGGGTTAAAATGCATTTTGGCTAAATACATATAAGTACTTCATCGGATTCAAAATAAGTGATACACTTTGGATTTCATGGTTTTTGAGGCAAAAGATTATAATGAGGGATTAATTGGATGGTTGGTGGTGAATGGCCGAATGGGTCCCACCCATTTTGAATAAAGTGAGGTTAATGATGTTTAAAAGTATAAAGTAAGGCTATTAGGTATGGGCCTCACCATAACACCATATTTTCTGCCACATCATCTGTCACCTCAGCAACCCCACCACACCACACCACACCACTTTTTTCAGGAAATACCCACCACACCACACTACACCACACCATTTTTTTTCCAACTCATCATTTCTTTTCCATTTATTTTAAATAAAACACAAATTACATTATAATAAAAATACAAATAACAACTTAATAAAAATAATACAAATAACATATATTTTAAATCTTCGTCTTCATTATCGTCTTCATTTACGTTGTGATTTGCGTATCGTATGTGTCGGATGACGACGACGATGATGATGATGATGATGATGATGATGATGATGATGATGATGATGATGTAGCCATGATTAATGTAGTGATGATAAATAAGAAAGATGATAAAATGACATATATGTTGTGTTATAAGATGTGTATTTATATTGGTGTGTGATTGGGGTATATATATATATATATATATATATATATATATATATATATATATATATATATATATATACATACATATATATAATATATTATATATTAAAATTTTTTTATTATTATTTTGAACGGTAATATTACCGTTGGATACCCCTCAACGGTAAAAAAAAAAAAAACGCTCCCCCACCCCGTTGCCGTCACCACCTCCAAGCACCACTCACCCCCAGTGTTGGGGGGCGGTGTGCCACCCGCCTTAACGACGTCCTCCACCGCCACCTAAGCAACCTAACGCCACATTTGTGGCCCATACCGATCGGTCTAAGGGTGAATGAGTCATCTCACTTTGTTAAAGTAGATAGTTAGCGAGTGTGGGTCCCACTATTTTTTGCCAAATAAGGTAATTTTTCAAAATGTATCACTTATTTTGAATCACCCCAAAAAGAAAAGTGTATCACTTATTTTGAATCGGATGAAGTATATAACTTGTACTTCCTCTGATTCAAAATAAGTGCTATACTTTGGGTTTCACGGTTTTTGAGACAAAAAATTATAATGATGGTTAAATTAGATTATTGAATGGTTAGTGGATAATGGGTCCCACACCTTTTGAATAAAGTGGGGTTAATGATGTTTAAAGGTAAAAAGTAAGGGTAAATGTGTCATTTCACTTTGTTAAAGTAGATAGTTAGTAGGTGTGGGTTCTACTATTTTTTGCTAAATAGGTTAATTTTTCAAAGTGTAGCACTTATTTTAAATTACTCATATAAAGAAAGCGTAACAGTTATTTTGAATTGGAGGAAGTATAACTTTACATCATGTACAACAACAGTAAATATTTCCTATGTAAAATAAATTTTTTGGCCTACACAATCTTCAAACTCAAGCTAAATTGGTTTAATCTTTCCTATATATCTTATACTTCCCATTTTTCTTCATCCATTCTTCGAAAATCCGCGTTTCAAAAGGTATCCTCAATACCCCTTCATTTGAATACCCGTACTCTTCATATGACCGACACAAAAACTCCATAAAGTCTGTATGAGTGAGTGTTGTCGTATGGATGAAGAAACGCTTTGTTGAATCGTCATTTACACCAACCGAAATTGGAACATAACCTTTCGGTACTAAAGAGGAACTCCTTCTCATAATTTTGCTCAACTTACTTCCCTTAATCCCCATAGTTTAAGCATACAAATTACCTGGTTTTTGCTATCCATTTGGCTTATATTTATACCGACTTTGGTTCTAGAAGATAAGGTACGTACGAAATTTGTACTTAATTGGACATCTTTTCAAATATCTTATTTTTATAATTGTTCTAATTATGGTTTAATAGATGGATTTACTAGATAGCGACAGATAAGGCCGGCATGCCGTAACATCAAAGTTAAGAATTAAATAGTAACATTATATTATCATTGTACACATCTTAATTACATGTATATGATAATTAATTAGTTAATTAATTAAAGATGGAATCAGAATTGTCTCTAGTTGCAAATGCACCGTGACAACAATGGTATAATTGAAGGATAACATGCTATGATTCCTTGGCATTTTGTTAGATATTTTAGTTGCGAGAATTTATTATGTTTTCCTTTTTGTTTTGTTTTGAAAACAAAGGTTTATTTAAATATATGATATGATGGTACTCAGAAAGTACACTAATCGTATGAATCGAATTAGTCACCCTTGAGCGGGTTGTTGGCCTGCTTATGCCGTACCAAATATGTCGTCGTTGATGGTTGTATTATAAACCGAAAGCATCTTGGTGTGATGAGGGTTTTAAAAGAAAAAAACAAGGACGTAGTGTTTTAGAGTATTATCTTTCGTGATTTAACACATTCGATATACATGTCTTACCAAGTTACCAAGAGTTAAGTTACATATATTTTTTATATCTATCTATTCATTACCAGTTTATATAAATTGACCAAGTTAAAGAACAAAATATCATCAGAAAAATAACGGGCGTTTTGGTAATTTTCCTATTAAGTCATGAGAATTTGAGTAGGGGTGAACATAGACTGGTACATGCCGATTCCGACCGGAACCGGTGGTTCTTTGAATCTTGGAACCGGAACTTATAAAAAAGGTTATTCAAGTTTCGGAACCGGAACCCCCGGATCCGATTACCCTGTCAAAATCATTAAAATTTAATGATTACTAACTAAATAAACAAGATAATAAATCAGACAAACCAACTATTACATATATCGTTTAACGATTACAAATATCATTAAACGATTACAAATATTGTTCAAAATATAAATAATGATTTCAAATATTGTACAAAACACAAATAAGTTAATAACGATTATAAAAACATAATAGTATATATAAGGTAGTGATATTTACACTACAACTTTTAGGTTATCTACCACAATTGATGCTTAAAATACTTGTACAGTTTGCTGTAAAAATTGTACGTTGTGGTATATGAAGTAAAAGTTGTGGTACATAAATGTATTCCCGTATATATATAACTAGGGGAGAGTTTCTTTGAGAATTTAACAAAGGCTGAAAATGTGATAATTAATATATTCACCTATGATTATATAATACAAGATTGTTTGGTTTATTCATATATAAATAAGTAGTATTCACATATATGATTATATAAGACAAGATGGTTTATATTTGTATATGAATAAATTAAACAATCTTATATTATACAATCATAGGTGAATATGCTAACTCTCACATTTTTAATCTTCAAAAAAATCTCAATTAAACAAACTCCAATGTAACGATTAATAACATAATTGTTAATAAAAATTTTCTATAGATGAGAATTCGATGTAACTATGTAAGTGTAATGACTTTGTAATGAGAATTGAGGCCCATGTAATTTATTATTTGGTGATATGTATTCCACTAAAAAATGTAAGACCCATGTTAGTGTGTAATATATAATTTTCTAATAAAATTATACCGGGTAATCGTCCGTTCTGGTTATCCACTTATTCTAATTACACATAACCAGAAAAACAAATTGTTTATTATTGAACCGGAAAAACAACCATATTTTATACTACCTCCGTATCAAAATAAGTGATACACTTTCTATTTAGGGGTGGAACAAAATAAGTGATACACTTTCAAAACTTACCTTATTTGGCAAAAAAGTGGGACCCATTCTCCACTAACTATCTACTTTAATAAAATAAAATTACTCTTTTACCCTTACTTTTACTTTTAAACATCATTAATTTCACTACATCCAAAAGAAGTGGGACCTATTATCCACTAACTATCCACTTTATACCATTTTAAATCACTTTCCAATCTTTTACCTCAAAAACCGCAATTTCTCAAATGTATCACTTATTTTGATACGGAGGTAGTATATTTTTCATGTTTTATATGTCATGTTCATGCTATTTTATCTCTTTAAGGTATCTAGATACTCATGGTTCGGTGTGTAGCCCATTTGGTAAGGACATGAAGAGACTTGCAAGATAACATATAGATCGCGGGTTCAAGCCCCGACACTCCATGATTCCCAACCGTTGAATTAGTCAAAATATATCATCTCATCGAGTACGTTTAGAGGGTGGATTTGATAAGAATGGTCAAGGTTGGCAAATTTAACATTTTGCAAAATCTAAATACTCATGACATTACACTTTTTTTTCAAACACTTGTCGAAAGTTAACTGTGTTAAAAGGGAATTAATTTCTACACCATACTTTTTGATAATTGTATCATAAAGTATAAATATTACTGCAAAATACAAACATGAAAGATAATGGGGGGTTTTGAGATACTAGAAGTAAAGCAAAACTCAACTACAGAAGACAGCTAATTAAACTTTGTAGGGTTTTCAACTTTATTTTTTCATATAAACCCCCCAAAAAAACACTAAAAGAAAACCCTTTTCTTTGAATTCACACAGTAGAATCGTAATGTTGGTTAATTTTTGAAGGGAAACGACGATCGGTGGTCGGAATCGAATATCTTTGCATTGCTGGTACCCCGGTATGCGTCGGGCTTTTCTCAATTTTTGCATTTACCATCCAAAAATTGTTAGGGTTTTTCAGTCTACAACTTTTGTCTTTTGGTAATTGCTCTCGTATTCACTTGGCATTCCGATTCTTCTGTGTAGAATCTGATCTAGGGCTTGCATCTCATATATATTGCCTTTATTTAGTTTGAATTAGGTCAAATAGATTAAATTAAGGTTTGATTAGCTAATTAGGATCTTCAATTCACATATTTGCTAACTAAATATGAGCAATTCACATTGAGATTTTGGGATTTATAAGGATCCTTGAGGTGGATTAGTGGAAAATGGAATTAGACAGACCTCTAGATTATGTAGCATTCCAGCTCTCACCAAAACATTCAAGGTAACTTCCAATTCCATTTATTTATTCATTTTAATCTTGTCTTAAACTTTTGTTTTCTCTGCAGATGTGAATTACTTGTTTCCATGAATGGAAACACTGAGAAGCTTGCATCAGGTTTAGTGAAGCCATTTATGACTCATTTAAAGGTTGTAGAGGAACACGTTGCATTATCAGTTCAATCTATAAAGCTTGAAGTTGATAAACATAAACACATGGTTCACAAAAGGAACGCTTGAGAGGTATTGTTTTTATAAAAAAATTAGGAAATGTATAATTATTTATTGATTTATATGTTTGCTGTAAATTGTAATTAATAAATTGTTTATTTTTTTCACTAGGTTTGTGCGTTTTGTTAGTACACCAGAAATTGTAGAACTAGTGATCACCTTTGATGCTGAGGTGTCTCAGTTAGAAGCAGCCCGTAGAATATATTCACAGGTATGTTTTATTTGATTTTGAATTATATGTAATTATTCATATTTGGTGTTAATATTAAATAAGATTCATACATTGACTTGAAGTCTTGTCTCCCATATAATTTCAGGGATCATCTGAACAGCTTTCGAGTAATACAGCAGCTAGGGCTGATGCAACAAAGTATTCTCTCTCTGTCTCTGTATAATATATATACAGATACATATACATACGAGTGTGCTTGAATTTATGTTTTAGCTGAAATCTGTAATACTTCTGAAAAAAAAAACAGTAATTCTTAGGTTATGATCTATATAAATTTTAATTAAACGACAGTTAATCTGTGGCATGAATGTAAATATGCAACATTTGTTGGTTATTTACAGGAAGGAACTTTTGAGGGCAATTGATGTAAGGCTGACTGCTGTAAAACAGAATTTACATACAGCTTGTGCACGTGCAGCAGCTGCTGGTTTTAACCATGATACAGTAACCAACCTTCAGTTATTTGCAGAAAGATTCGGTGCCACTCGCCTAAAGTAACATTTATTTATTTAAATTTATAATTTTAATTATTTCCATGACTTCTATTTTGCTTGTTCAGTTAGAAATTTTTTAAGATTTTCTAATTTTTGTGTAGTGAAGCTTGCTGTAAATATATATCACTCTACAAAAAACGACCAGAATTGTTTAACAGTTTGTCGACCGATGATGAACCACCACCAACCGCCACCACCAACAGCCAGTCTTCATCAGATACAGTTGACCAAAAAGTTGACCAAAAAATAGAGAAAGAAGAGGTTGCTAGTAGTGGGCCCGAGAAACCGTTGGTACAAACCGCCACCCAGCCGTCTTCTAGGCGGCTCAGTGTGCAAGACCGAATCAATCTTTTTGAAAACAAGCAGAAAGAGGTTGTTGGGGGCAAACTGCCAGCTGTCATTAAACCTGAGCTTCGTAGGCTTTCATCTGATGCGTCACATATGAACACAGCTGTACCTCCTCCAGCTGTTTTGAGAAGATGGAGTGGTGCTAGTGATATGAGTATCAATTTGGGTAATGATAAGAAGGAAACTGACAGCCCGAAACCCGTTTCAAACGAGACGCAAATCGAGGTCCAGAAAAGTCAAAGTCAAAGTCAAAATGATGTTAGACCTGAAGAATCTGTTGGTTCTAACCAACCGACTTCCAATTTGGAAAAGATGAATTCTTTGTCATCTGTAACCAAATCTGAAGATGATTTACTGGATCTTCGGTTAAAACCGCCTACTCAGATCAAGTCTTCAAATAATGAACCCGATTCAAAACCGTTGACTTTAACGGCTCCGGTCAACAAAGGTGGGCCTGGATCGAAAATCCAGGAAGCTGTTGCTGCTTCTCAGAACAGAGGGCTTGAAATCGGTTCGTTACGTGCCCAATCGAGATCCAATCATGCAACAGAAACCAAAGAAATTGAGACAAAAGATGGTAAATCCGGGCCCCATGAAATCCGGTATGCTGATGTGTACACTAATACACTGCCATCTGGCAAATCTGTTCATGTGGGGCCCTTCTCAAGACAATTAAAAGGTAATCAAGAACCTAATGATGAGCTTAAAATTAAAGCAAACAAGCTCGAAAAGCTTTTTGCTGAACATAAACTTCGAAATAAGCCCGTTTCAGAACCCGTTTCCACTCCGGTTTCTGACCCGAGACCCGAATTCAACCAAAGTCACAGAGACACACTACAAAGAAGTTTTTCTGAAGTTGCGGTTTCCAATGATTCAAAAGGGAAATATTACAATAATTACATGAAAAAACGAGAAGAAAGATTACAGGAAGAATCGGGTTCAAATAAAGCTAAAATGAAAGAAATGCATGATAATCTCAATCGAAATAATGCAGAAATAAAAGCTAAACTTTCATTTTCTGCAGATAGATACGATCCCGTATCTACAGCTCGTCGACGTGCTAAAAAATTGCGGTCGTTTAATGCTCGATCGGCTATCAGACGGGCAGATTTCGGGCAGCTTGAAGATGATGAAGATTTGTCAGAATTTTCAGACCCGAAACTTGTGAATAATGGTGGGTTTAAAAACGTTCAGAGTAAAAAACTGTTACCCGTTAAAAGTTCGTCCACAACAACACCGCGGGTCAAATCCGGTTCAGTTTCTGGGTCTGGGAGACGAAGGGTACAATCGGACAATTCACAAAATTTACAAAACCCACTTGCGCAATCGGTCCCGAATTTTTCGGATTTGAGGAAAGAGAATAGTAAACCATATTCTGTTGTTGGAAAGTCAACGGGTCGTTCTCAGATGAAAAATTATACGCGGGGTAGAAGCACCAATGAGGAGATGCCACCTGTCAAGGAAGAGAAACCGGGCCGGACTCATTCTGTAAGGAAAAATCCCTCAATTCCCGAAAATTTGGAAACCAAAAGCGCGGAACCTAAATCTTTTAATAGGAGAAATAACAGTATTGCAAAACTGAAGGCTTCCGTTGTCAAAAATGACGATGAATACGAGCTAGACGATGAAGATGAAGAATTTGATGTTACCGAAATCGACGGTCAAGATTTAGCGGGCGAGATCGAGTCGAAAAACGAGAGTCTGGTCAACTCAGAGTCAAACGGTCAAAGTCAAACCGACCCAGATCCAAGTTTGACGAATGAATTACCAACACAAGAGTCACCGGGTGAAAGCCCGACGTCGTGGAATTCAAATATCAACGATCCGTTTTCTTACACACAATAACAATATGGAATCATGGAACCTTGATTCAACGGAAAGAATGAGGAAAAAATGGGGAAGTACACAAAAGAATATTCTCGTTGCTAATTCGTCTTCTAGTAGATTTAAACAGTTATTAAAATTTGGA
This sequence comes from Calendula officinalis, assembly GCA_963853835.1. Lineage (NCBI taxonomy): Eukaryota > Viridiplantae > Streptophyta > Magnoliopsida > Asterales > Asteraceae > Calendula > Calendula officinalis. The sequence continues at coordinate 3,147,257 of OY970834.1, forward strand.
AGAAAAAGTCGCGGTGGTAATGATAATATGGCTGATTGGATTTCCGCCACAACTTCTGAAGGAGATGACGATACGGAAGATTCTAGAGATGTTTCTAATTGGTCATTGGATGAATTGAGAAAATCGAGGATGGGATTTTCGAACGACGGTAGCTTGATTGAAACCGATTTTTTTACGGATCAAGGTGAGTTTGATAAGAACCTACAGGTGTACACACGAAGGAAGTCAAGAATTAAAGAAAATCAGCAAAAAGAGCAATTTAATGCACTGTTCGGATTCTGGATAGACCCATTGGGTCAACCGTGCAACAATTCAAATGAAATAGGAGGGATCAGTTATCCTATTAAGTAGGAGAAGTTATCTTTAATTTGTAATTATCTAGTAATCTGTAAATTTATTAATCATTATGTAAAAATTCTGTGAAATCACGTTTGTTTGTGAAGGAGACCCACCAATCTTGAATTTGGTACTAAATAATCTAAGTTTGTAATCTGTTTGATTCTCAATTTCTCTGGTCACTATCATTGGTTCCATTGCCGGCTTTCGATATGGTGCAAACCCGGAGTAATTCAGAGGAAGGCAACCCATCGTCTGATCCAGTGGCGATGCAATTAGCCACTATCGCCAAAAAATTGGATTCTATAGACGAATTGCAGAAAGAAGTCGCTGCCCTAAAATCACGATCACAGTCTAAGGATCGCTGGAATCAGGGAAAACACGATGAAGGTGAATCGTCTTGGCATAATCACCGATTTCGTTCACATAACAAAATTGCTTTTCCTACCTTTAGTGAAGGCGATCCACGAGGTTGGATCCTTAAAGCCGAGAAATATTTCCGTTATTATGATATTCCAGATGATGAAAAAGTTGATGTTGCATCGATGCATTTGGAAGGAGATGCCCTAGACTTTTACTCCTGGATATCAACTGATCAAAATATCGATTATTGGGAGGAATTTGTGCGAGCCCTACAACGCAATTTTGGTCCTAAAGAATTCCAAAATCCCGATGAATTTTTGTGTAGTGTTAAACAAACAGGTACTGTGCAAGAATACCGCCAAGAATTTGCCAAACGCTCTTCACGGGTGTCAAATTGGCCCGAACATTGTCTGCTAGGGGTATTTATTAACGGTCTAAAAGAAGAATTGAAGGCGGATGTACGGATACAGAAACCACGATCGGTGTACAAAGCTGTAAGCATCACTTTAGAATTTGAGTCTAAACTTACACACACATGTGTGGGTAAAGGATCAAACTGGACCGCATCATCAAAAACGTTCCAATCTGATTTTAAGACTACTAATTCTTCATCGACTACTGCCAATACTTATTCCAAACCACCATTACGCATTTCTGATGCTGATAGACAAACTCGTTACCTTAAGGGTGAATGTTACCGGTGCGGGGAAAAGTATGGTCCAGGTCATCGGTGTAAAACCGGCACTCTTAAAATGTTGGAAGTGGAAGATGAACCCGAATCTCAACCTTTGCCTGAAGCCGATTACACAGGTGAAGAAACTAACGATATGGCAGAGATTAGTTTACATGCTATACTTGGTAAACCACATCCCCGAACAATGAAAGTTCAAGGTATGATTAACTCCACTGAAGTAATTATTTTGATTGATGGGGGATCTACACATAATTTTATTTCGGATGTATTGGTTAAGGATTTGCAACTTAACACCAAAACAGTAGCTCCATTTGGTGTTCAAATTGGAAATGGTGATTTTATAAGGTGTGGTCACATATGCAAGAATCTTCCAATTAAAATCAATGAACTTAAAGTGATACAAGATTTTTATCCTTTTTCAATTGGTGGAGCAGATTTGGTTTTGGGTATACAATGGTTGGAAACTTTAAATACGGTTCAAGCAAATTGGAAAGAAATGTTTATGATTTTTAATGTAGAAGGCAAACGTTATCGATTGCAAGGTATTACTACTGGTTCACAAAAGTCTTCTAGTTTTCAATATTTGGCTGTTGAACCGGGTACTCCACCCGAAATACCCGAATTGTTCCAACCTATGTTAAATGAATATAAACCTGTTTTTGAAGAACCAAATAACTTACCACCAAATCGTTCACAAAACCACTATATTCCCTTAGTTCCAAACTCTACACCGCCCAATATCCGTCCGTATCGATATCCTCATTCTCAAAAAGCTGAAATCGAGAAACAAGTAGAACAATTAATGTTGGCGGGATTTATTCAACAAAGCAATAGTCCATTTTCAAGTCCTATTTTACTTGTAAAGAAAAAAGATGATACATGGCGGATGTGTGTCGATTATAGAGCCCTCAATAAAATTACAATTGCAGATAAGTATCCAATTCCAAATATTGATGAATTATTGGATGAGTTATATGGTGCTACGGTTTTTTCCAAGTTAGATTTACGTTCTGGTTACCATCAAATCCGGGTACATGAACCGGACATCCCAAAAACCGCTTTTCGAACTCATTCGGGTCACTATGAGTTTAAAGTAATGCCTTTCGGTCTTACAAATGCACCTTCAACATTTCAGGCTATTATGAATGATTTGTTTCGGCCTTACTTGCGTCGTTTTATACTAGTTTTTTTTATGACATATTAGTATATAGCCCGAATATGGAACAACATTTTATTCATCTTGAGACAACCCTAAAATTACTACGTGACCAACAATTTTATGTCAAACTTTCAAAGTGTTGTTTTGGCCAACCTAAAGTATCTTTTTTAGGTCATATAATTTCAGGGGATGGTGTACATATGGAACAAGAAAAAATCAGTGCTGTACAATCATGGCCTATACCCTCTAATGTTAAAGAGGTGCGTGGTTTTCTTGGTCTCACGGGTTATTACCGACGCTTTGTACGAAATTATGGGTTGATTGCCCGGCCTTTAACTGTTCTTACGAAAAAGGACGGATTTATTTGGAATCAAGAGGCATTAAAAGCTTTCCACACATTAAAAAATGCCTTACTTTCTGCACCTGTTCTCCGGTTACCGGATTTTTCTAAACTATTTGTGGTCGAATGTGATGCATCTTCTTCGGGAATTGGTGCCATTTTATCCCAAGAAGAACATCCCATTGCATATTTCAGTAAGGGTTTTTCTCCATCTAATCGGTTAAAATCAGCTTACGATCGCGAGTTATTAGCTCTCGTTCTCGCTGTTCAAAAATGGAACCATTACTTGCTGGGACGTCATTTTTTAATTCGCACCGATCATTATACTTTAAAATTTTTATTGGAGCAGCGTATTACCACCACCGAACAGCAACGTCTTTTACTTAAATTGATGCCATATGATTTTTCAATCAGTCATAAAGCTGGTAAAGAAAATAAAGGTGCTGATGCACTTTCTCGTCGGCCCCAATCGGGTGAATTTTTCAACTTATCTGTTCCGTATTGTGTAGAAATGACTGATATACAACGAGGCCTTCAAACAGACCCTTATACAGCAGATATTATTCAAAATTTGAACACACCTTCATCATCGGCTAATGATTTTTCTACACATGATAACCTTTTGTTTTTCAAAGGTCGATTGGTGATTCCTAACATATCTGATCTAAAACTTAAATTACTTCAAGAATGTCATGAATCTCCAACTGGTGGACATGGTGGTTTATTAAAAACCTATAAACGGGTATCTCTCCAATTTTTTTGGCCGAAAATGAAGCAAGAAATCCGTATGTTTGTGCAAAATTGTCTGATTTGTCAACAACAAAAATACCAAACACTTTCTCCCGCGGGTCTGCTTCAACCATTACCTATCCCGGCTAAAATTTGGGAGGACATCTCCATGGATTTCATTGTTAAATTACCGAAATCCAACCGGTTTGATACTATTTTGGTTGTTGTTGATCGCTTGAGCAAATATGCTCATTTTGTGTGTTTATCTCATCCTTTTACAGCCAAAAGTGTTGCTGCCTTATTTTGTAAGGAAATTGTACGTCTTCACGGTTTTCCCCGCTCTATTGTATCGGACCGTGATGTCATTTTTTAAGCTCTTTTTGGCAAGAATTGTTTCGATTGAGCCAAACCAAACTACAGTTAAGCACCAGTTACCACCCTCAAACGGATGGTCAGACCGAAGTTATTAATCGTTGTTTAGAAGCGTATTTACGTTGTTTTGCTCATGAACAACCCACAAAATGGAGTTCTTATTTAGCATGGGCTGAATATTCATACAACACCGGTTTTCATACTTCAACGGGCACAACTCCTTTTTCCATTGTTTATGGTCGAGATCCTCCAAATCTGTTTCCTTATGTACGAGGAGAAACGAAAAACGCGGAATTGGAACAACAGTTAATTGATCGAGATGACATGATAAAGCTATTACACCTCAATCTTAAAAAGGCTCAAGATAAAATGCGTAATCAAGCAAATACAAAAAGACGAGACGTTACATTTCAGGTTGGTGATTATGTTTTTTTAAAACTTCAACCATACAGACAACAAAGTTTGGCTAAACGCCGTTATGAAAAGTTATCTCCCCGGTTTTTTGGTCCTTATCGGATTACACGTGCAATTGGACCAGTTGCTTATGAGCTTGAATTACCACCGGACGCTAAAATTCATCCGGTCTTTCATGTTTCCTTGCTCAAACCAGTTCAGGGGTCTTTTTCCCCAACTTCAGTTGCTCCATTGCCTATTACACGAGATTGGGAGATTGATGTCCAACCTGCTTCAATTCTGGACCATCGTTGGGTGTTTGAAGCTGGCCAACCTGTGCTCGAATTGTTGGTTTCCTGGGCTCTTCGTCCTACAGAAGAAGCTTCCTGGGAGTCATATGACTTGTTAGCTGAACAATTTCCTACTTTTCGACTTGAGGACAAGTCGTTTTACCGAGGGGGTAGTAATGATAAGAACCTACAGGTGTACACACGAAGGAAGTCAAGAATTAAAGAAAATCAGCAAAAAGAGCAATTTAATGCACTGTTCGGATTCTGGATAGACCCATTGGGTCAACCGTGCAGCAATTCAAATGAAATAGGAGGGATCAGTTATCCTATTAAGTAGGAGAAGTTATCTTTAATTTGTAATTATCTAGTAATCTGTAAATTTATTAATCATTATGTAAAAATTCTGTGAAATCACGTTTGTTTGTGAAGGAGACCCACCAATCTCGAATTTGGTACTAAATAATCTAAGTTTGTAATCTGTTTGATTCTCAATTTCTCTGGTCACTATCAGAGTTTCTTCACTTTTGGAAAATGTTAGAATTTGGTTTTTTATACTTTGTATGTTTATTCTTTTCTTTGTGTTGATATCCAGGAAACTTCAGATTGAGGGAGGATATTCTGTCTGGAAGCTATATTAAAGGTATGGTATTGCGATTTGTAACAAATTAGATTTTCTGTTTATTTGAAAAGACGCAAATAATATTAAATAATTATTTGGCAAAAGGTCTGTTAAAAATCAAATTAAATGCGTTTTCGGGCATCAAAAACAGAGTTTTGGCAGGGAGGTGCTTATTGCGGTTTCATACAACATAATCAAATCCAAACATTATTTTTCAAAATCACGTTTTGTAACCTGATTATCCATTTTTAGAACGCAAAATTTATTTTTCAGTAAGGAATCCCAAAAACCCTCAAAATATATTACTTTCTACTTGTATGAATTGGATTAGAGTTTAATTACAAAATTCAAGTAAAAATTATGTTATTCACACTTGATTTACGTTTTTTTACATCGCAGCTCCTCGATCATCATTCTTCTCGTTGTCCTCATTCCGTAGCAAGGGAAGTGAGTCGAAGCTGAGATGAGTTGTTGGTTTGAATCAAATCATCAAAAGGTATTTCATCATGTTATGTTATTGTAGCCAGTCGCCTTGCAATTATTTTTGGTTGTATATTGTATGTATTTCATGAGTTAAATAGCCAATTGGCCACACCTTATTATTGAATTATGTACCCCTTATCAAGTAAGTTTTCCAAATTTTTGCACAAAATACTTGGATTACACGAATTACATAGATGGTTACACTTAAATTTTGTAAGTATAATTGGGTACATCACATTTAAAAAATAATCATAGGCCACAAAAATTCATAAATTTTTTGGTTAAAAACATATTAAAATGTCATATGCCACCTACAATGTATGTTTTACCATCCCGTAACAACGTGCAAGTCATCAAAATTTTTGTTGGATCACATTGCCTGTCAAGAAAGGTCGATTAGAAAGTTTAAACATCAACATGACTCAAAGAAGATAATGATAAAGAATTTATGTTATTTCACGAATATGTATTTTATTAAAAATCTCATAATAATCTAAATGTTTTTTGACATAGTGTAATCGTAATTTGTCATTATGATTAGACCTATTAATCAAACTATCCATACCTAAACACCTGAATTTAATTTTTATATATCAAACCTATTAATCAAACCTATTTTTATATATCAAAAAACCAAAACGACATGAAACCTGAAAAATATACAGAGTCAACATCCCTACACTTAAGTCAATATTTTTCGTATTTAAAAAAACAGATATTGATGAATACTTAAGGGGTTTAATTAGAAGTTTAATAAACCAGAGGGGCCAAAAGCAATAAAGATACGGTAAAGTAAGTATTTGTAAATATTCAATTTATGTGTGCGCTTATGTTTCAGGTTATCTGTCTCTTCTTGAAGGACAAACAAATTTCCCCAATTTTCCAACCAATTATCCTTCCAAAACCCTATAATTTCATCTGTTCCATTTTTCGGATTTTAATCACTCTCGTAAACCTTACTCGAACGATCAATGTAGATCACGAAACTGCAAGCAGGAATACGGATGCTAAATATTTGAAATCAAAATTCAGGTAATTTTCCATGCCTATAATTCCTAAACTTTTTCGTACTTGATTAATGTTTTTGTCAGATTCAGATGAAATTGTAGCTGCATGATACCAAATAGGTATGGAATTGATCTCGATTTCTGTTTTACTTGACCAGCACAGTTAATTTGCTGTTATTGGTTCGTAATAATTCTTCTAAATCTCCAACTTCGTTTATGCTATCAAACCGAATTTATCTGATTCTATCACTCCTTTCAATTTTGTGTTCGTGCAAAACAATGTTGCTCATATACATGCATGAACTATCTATAAAAACCCTAATTTTACTACCTAAAAGTGCATACGCCTTTTGTTATTGACCTCACTGAATCAGTTTTTAGCATCTAAAACAAATTCATATCGTGTTACTCTTTTCATAATACTAACTCTTAAATTACACATTTATTTGGATAAATTTTGTACAGCTGATAGGTTATCAAAGTAAAGATGGTGAAACTGACTATGATTGCTCGTGTTACTGATGGCCTTCCATTAGCTGAAGGACTGGATGATGGGCGTGATATGCAGGATGCAGATTTCTATAAACAGCAAGTTAAGGCCTTGTTTAAGAATCTTTCAAGAGGACAAAATGAAGCATCACGGATGTCTGTTGAAACCGGCCCTTACATTTTCCAGTATCCTCAATTTTCTTTACCTTACACATATTTATATGAAATTTGTTTTACATATTTTGGAGTTTAATTTCCTTAACATAATCTCTCAGCTATATTATTGAAGGCCGAGTCTGTTATTTGACAATGTGTGATCGTGCTTACCCAAAAAAGCTTGCTTTTCAATACCTTGAAGATCTTAAGAATGAATTTGAGCGTGGTTATGCAAATCAAATCGAAACTGCAGCAAGACCTTATGCTTTTATTAAATTTGGTAAATATTACCTCTTTTAAATTAATTAATTAATTAATGTTCATGTTTATAAGTTTGCTATACTTAAGCAACCCTAGTTTTTAATTTTTTTTTTTTTTTTGAATAGATACATTTATACAGAAGACTAAGAAATTGTACCAAGATACTAGAACTCAACGAAATATTTCCAAATTGAATGATGAACTTTATGAAGTGCACCAAATTATGACCCGTAATGTGCAGGAAGTTCTTGGTGTTGGTGAAAAGCTGGATCGTAAGTTATTTTCTCTTTAAAATTACAAAAATATGATTTTTTATATGAGGAATTATCAATTGTTGAGATTGTTGAACTATATATTTTTTGCAGAGGTGAGTCAAATGTCAAGCCGATTAACCTCAGAATCTAGAATCTATGCTGACAAAGCAAGAGATCTTAATCGACAGGTTTGTAATAGTATGATTTTCTTTACATCCGAGTCATTAATAGATTTTTTTTAATAATATGTAAGTATTTGTTTTTCAAACTTCCAACTGTAGGCATTGATCCGGAAATGGGCTCCTGTTGCAATTGTTCTTGGAGTAGTGATTCTACTCTTTTGGGCCAGAAACAAGATATGGTGATCCATCATGGCCTTCGTGTATTCCATTAAGTTAAATTGTTGTTGCACAACTTATAATTAATACAAAAAAGATAATTTGCGCCTTATACCAGAAACTTTGGATAAATAAAAAGTACGGGGAACGAATTTACTATTCTATGCTTACTTGCATGCTAACACTGATACACATTGCATACATATTATTTTATTATCCAGGATATCGGTCAAAAGTTTTCATAAAAAGGTTTTGAAAAAGTAGAACCGAAAAGACTTGATAATCGATGAAAAAGAACGCGATGCAAATAATGTTTGATGTCCTGACAAATAATTAGCACTTATAAATAAGTTAAAAGCCTCCAATGCTTGTAGCTAGAGCATGGAATACAAATCTAGCTGGAGCGTTGAAGCTAAGTTGGAATTAGAATAGTGTAACATAAACAAACAAATAGTGTTCACTTCTATCTATAATAATAATGATATTCAATTCTGTTAAAGGTGGGGTATTGGAGATGTGGAATGTAATCATACTTCTACACGGGAATAGAGAGACTGTTTACATCTGATAAAAGTGTGCGGTGGAAAAAAATATGAAGTCAGTAAAAAACTGTGTCATAAAAACTGTGTCATAACACTTCTATCTACATATACGCTTAAATAAGGGATGGAGGGTGGGGTGGGCCCATGATTTTGAGTGCAAAGTTTAAGGTGCAATGTTGATGCTATAAACGGAAAAGAGTTCATGAAAACACAAGGTTGCTTAATAATGTTAAGGTTGAGGATATAACTATTAACAATATCAACTATTTCTCACATATAACCAATTGCAGAAGTGAAGGTGGTCGCAAGTATTTTTGAAGTTATATAATTACCTCCGTAATAATTACATATTTCATAAACAAAAACACTTTGAAAATTACAAGTTATTTTCGATTAAAATTTAAAACTTATATTCAAAAAAAAAAAAAAAATGTAAGTCATTAGTTAGTTAAACCAAAATTATGATTGAAATTAGTAACCTTACCTTGATGGTTTCTAGGTAACCCTCATGCTCTGTTTTAGGGCAAATTGTAATAGACTCCTACTTCCAATTAGAATAAACGTGCATTGTTTAAATCCACCTATTAAAATGTTTCTAAATTCATTTTGGATCAAATTGAACTACAATTCTATGTAACCCTAATTCTCAACACCAGATATCAAAGTCAAAATGAGCCGGTCAATGTGAACGAGTATCAGAAATTGGGGCCCTTCCGAAAATGTATTATGACTTCTATTATAATATATGTTATCTCATATATACGCAAATTCACAACAATTTATTGTCAGTCTACGCCCCAGAATGATGTGAGCAAAATCGATATGTCAACAACAATATTGGGTTTCAGCACCAATTATGATTGCTCCAACTGCTATGCACTCGATATAACTAACTCATACGAGTGTATATGTATTCGGTTAGATGGAAAACCGTTCAAATTGATACATACAATTACGGATCCCTAAAGGGTCGACCCGACCCGACTCAAACCCGAACCCGATTATGCTAATTATCGGGTATTTAAAACCCGGCCCGACAAACCCGATTTGTTATCGGGTCGGGTTAGAATTTCTTACCTTTGTCGGGTTCGGGTTGACCCGATTAAAGTTTAAGTGTTTTATTTCCTACAAAATTTAAGATATTATTACTATTAAATCAATTAATTAGCAAATTATATGATAAATCATTCAATAAAAATCAATTAACAATTACAAGTGTTAGATAAAACCCATAAAATTCAATATATTAAATAATTTCTTTAATTTTTACATAAAATTCATAACTCAAGTGTAACCCGACCAACCCGATCGGGTCAACCCGACAAACCCGAATCCTTATCGGCTCAAGTTTCGGGTTAGAATATTTTTACTTCAAACCCGACGGACCCGACCTGATAAGAGCTCTAACCCGACCCGATAACCCGATGGTCAATACAAAAATAGGTTTCATATCTACATGGCAAAAACCGATGATACCTAAGCAAAACAAAAGTTCATCTTTCTATTTTAGTCTGTCCCAAAAAGAATGTTCACTTCCAAAATAATTTACCAAGTTTCCCATTGTACCCTTTGTTACAAATTTTCACAAAAGTGTGTACTATACAAGGGTGAAATATACATTTGACTATTCAAAATGTAAGTTTTGAAGTATGATACATACAATTACAGAACGTGTATAGCTGGATACATTCTGGTGTAGTTTGCCAAATAAATAATACGTTTAATATTTCGTTTCTGTAACTGATGTTATGATTATTGATTGTATATTGCAGGAGAGATCTTGACAGCCAAAGCAGCAGCAGCATGTAATGTCATAATGGTAATTCAAGTGCTAATTTTAATTAATTTCTTTTACTCGTTTTTACTTTTATTGTTTTTTTACGGTTTTACCCTTCTCTGTTTCAGGGTTTATCATTCAATTCTACTTGCACAATTGAGGAGGTTGCTTCTAGTTGCAACGCTGTTCGATTTTTTCAATTATACGTATGTCATCCTCATGACTCAAAATATTATTGTTTTTACTCAAGTTATTTTTTTAATACACATTGCATATTTTGAGTTTAACTTGGTTTTAAAGCGAGTAAATTGTGATTAAAAATCAGTTTTTTATGATCATAAACAAGCTTACTTGAGTTCAAGCTCATAAACGAGGTTATCAAGCTCGGAAATTAGTTTTTCTAAATAATATTAAATAAAAAAGTATCAAGCTCGAAGAAAAATGTCATGTAGTGATGAAAGCATTAATGACAATGAAAGACACTGAAAATGTCACTATATTTAAGTTTTTAGTGACACTTTTAAAAAGTGTGGGTGAAATGTTGTATTTTTGGGTTTTAGTGGCATTTTCGTGTGTTTTTAGGTCTACAAGCAGCGCGATATATCCGCGTTGATGGTGAAAAGAGCTGAAGAAAATGGATTCAAAGCTATTCTTCTTACGGTTGATACTCCTAAACTTGGTCGTAGGGAAGCTGACATAAAGAACAAGTAAAAAAATCGACTACAAAAATAGTATTTTTTTTCCTATATTTTTCTTTTTCTTATTAAATTATTAATTAATATCTTATATTAGTTGACTCTGCAACGTTTTATGTTAGAATGATTGCACCCCAGCTGAAGAATTTCGAAGGTCTTTTTTCGACTAAAGTTGAAGATGCAAGTGAAATCACTATTTTTCTTGTGGTTTTTTCAGGCGTGATTGTATTATTATGTATATATTTTAATGATTTTTTTTTTTTTTTTTTTTTTTTTTTGTAGAGTGAGGGTTCAAATCTTGAAGCTTTTGCATCGAGGTGCTTAGATCCTTCTTTTTCTTGGAAGGTATATAACTATAAACTGTCTCTTGACATCTCATTGTTCTAAAACTATGGAGGATTTACTTTTTCTTATTTGTTTTGCAGGACATCGCTTGGTTAAAATCCATTACAAAGTTGCCCATTTTGATAAAGGGTGTACTCACTCCCGAGGATGGTAAGATGAATTAAGCCGGTATTTTGCTTAGGTGGCACTAGAGGTCAGATATCCTGATTTTCGGATTCCCGAAATCCAGATATCCGAAAAAATAAATTATCCAAATATTTCTAGATATTTCGGATATCATATATCCGAAAACTTTTAACACACTATCCAAGTGTCCGAAATTCAGACATCTAGATTTTCGGATAGCCAGATTTCAGATATTTTCAGATATTTTTGAACACCCCTAGTGGCCCCGGTTTTGCCACGTGGATAATTTTTTTTTTTTTAAACCTTTTGATTTACTAAACTTTACAAAACCTACTATTGTTTGTATGAATTTGAATGGTTTTACCAGAATAGTAAGTCCACTCCACCCACCCATCTTGCTACTTGTAATCTGAACCTATGATTCTTGGCAGCTGTGGAAATAGGAGTTGAAGGAATCGTAGTCTCGAATCATGGAGGTCGCCAGCTAGATTATGTTCCAGCCACCATTGATGCTCTTGAAGAGGTGATTCATACATAATCACAAATTACCGATTTTCAATTAGATTTATTGTGTCTAATTGTAGGTGGTAGTTGCAGTTAAAGGACGAATACCAGTTCTTTTTGATGGAGGAATAAGACGAGGAACTGATATATTCAAGGCTTTGTGCACAAGCTGTTATGGTTATTTAAATTTCACCTACAAATGAGATGAAAATGTTTTTATTTATTCATTTTCTTGATGTTAAATATTGGCAGCAAAAGGGGAATATGGAGTGAAAAGAGTGATTGAAATGTTGAAGAATGAACTTGAGCTCACTTTCTGGCTGTCCCACTCTTAACCATATTACCAGAAATCATGTTATCACAAAAACCGCCATTCCAAACTCTAATGACGTTATGAACAACTAGTTGACTTGTTTAAATCTTAATTAGGTAGTTTATTTGCTTTATGAAAACTATTTAAATGTTGGAGACTTGGAGATATATTTTATTTTTTGCAAAACAATTTCTTCCATATAGCTTTATTTGATTAATGTAAACTATTTTATTTTATTTTTGGAGATTTTAGATAAATTGAATCAAGATGTTACATATTTAAACTTAAGGTAATAAATATATACATACCCAGTGGTACAACCAGCTTAATCCCAAAACAGTACACAATACTAACCAACCATCTTCCTACTTGAACATGAAAAAAAACAATAGAAACAGAAACCAAACACATGTTAAAAAACTAACTACTTTTGTTAACACCCTGCATCTCCATTGGTCATACTACCAACCGAACCCATGGTCTGTGAGCTCAATTGTGGGCTCGCAGGGCCCGCACCATCTTGATTACCCGCCGAACCCATCGGTGGGTGGATTGCACCAGAACTCAACTGTGGACTCATTGGCGTTCTCTGACTCATTTGCTGCGGGCTAGCCTGTTGTTGCTGAGGTGGCAGTCCCATTGACGGTGACCCCACTTGCTGAGGTGGCGAAAGAACAGCTTGCAACGGGGACGTTGATTCCTGCTGCTGATGCTGATGTGGCATTTGCTGTTGCTGATGTGGCATTTGCTGTTGATTATTCATGTAAGCATTCAAGTTTGATATCAATTTTGGTGGGGCCATAGCGGTTCGTTGCATCGGGTTCATGTTATTACTATTACCCCGGTTCATAGTGGGGCCCAACATTGAATAGTTACTTGCACCCGGGTGCACTTGTCGGTTGGTCAAATTACCAGATTGCCCTCCAACTGCACCTAACATGTTCCTATTCTGAGCCATCCTAGTCAGCAAAGCAGCATGTGTATGTGTTATCATCCCAGATCTTAACTGCTGACTAATCACATTACCAATATTCTGGTTCATATTAATTCCCGAAATTGCCCCTGGTGAAATTCCACGCATCACACCTTGAAGTCCAACCATATTATTATTTCCCGTATTACCCCCGAGCCCCATCATCATCTTCCTCTGCAACTGTGGCTGTTGTTGTTGTTGTTGTTGTTGTTGCTGTTGTCTTAGGATTTGAAGTTCTAATGGTGAAGCTTTATTAAGCATGTGCCCTAATTGTTGCATGTTTGAATTTTGTCCCATTGCGTTTAAATGTGACAACGGATTTGATGCAAATGATCTTTGTAACTGTTGTTGCATCAGATTAGGTTGTTGGAAAGACGGTTGTTGTGACTCGTTTTGCATAGCACGTGAAGCTGGTAATAAACTGTTTTGTGGTATTTGCAACGGTTGTGAGTTTGTTAGTGGGTGCATTCTTGCACCTGACGCGTTTATATTATTATTATTATTGTTATTATTTTGTCCATTATCTGACGGTTTTGGAACTTCATTAGACGGTTGACCAGAAATTGACTCCGGGATTTCAGGAGAGACATTATTATTAATAATATTAGTATTATTAGGTTGATCAGTAGAAGATCGAACGGCGTTAGTTGGTTTCGGTTGGAGATGATCACCTTCAACATGATAACCTTCACGTAATATCTGCACAAATAATAAATTCTCCATAAATTAATGATATCATTTATATTTTATACACAGTAAAATGTTAAATTAAATTTTTTTAAAGCTGTACCAGTGTGCAAAACTGAGATGCAAGCAAGTCTGCTACATGCTGCAACATCAAGTCAAAATTAATAAAAATTGTTAAATTCGAGATCGAAATAAATAAAATAAACAAAAACTGACGCTATTAGGAAGAGTAGGAAGGCATTCTTCTGCAGCCAAATAATCACAATCATCAAGTTCTCCATAATGCATTGCAACAGTGCCATCATCTCGTTTCTCTGACAATATCATTCTAGTTCTCGATTTTGGCATGAGTGAGTACCCGGTTCCTGCAAGAAGAATAGTCAACGGTCAACCATGGTCAAAAGTCAACATTCATAAAAAAGAGATTTTTAACAACCTTGGAGTACACGTTCAGTCTGCAGAAAATTCAAAACCCTAGTTTTGCAAACATTCATACTCCCACCCACAAGTGATTTGGAAAGAGGCATTTTGCAACTGTCATCTTTGGGAATCTCGGTATTGTGATCATTATAGAGATAATGATTTAATTGTTGGGTAGGAAACGTTGTTGTTTTTCGGTACTCGTCAACCTTGTTCTTTTTGCAGTTAAGTTGGTACCTAAAATTAAATAATATAATTAATAATTATACAAACACGACATAAATAAAACCGGAAACACTACTTCTACACGTAATGAAATTAATAAAATATTAAAATGTAATTGTTTAAAAATACAAGCAATAAAAGTTTGTTGAAAACTATTTTTAACTATTTTCTCTTTAATAACCAACTGTTTCTGAATGGTCAGAAAAAAATTATAAGTTTTAATGAAGAAAAAGAAACTGAAAAAAAAATATTCATTAACAATTGAAAGGGAAAATATAAGTGGGTGATTTTATTGTCTAGTATATTGTGTAGAACTTTAGAGAAATTAATTACTGTAAAATATTAAAAACATGATGCCAGATATAAAAGTTCTATGATCATTCTTAAATCTAACTATTGTTAATATTATTCAATAATAATAATAATAATAATAATAATAATAATAATAATAATAATAATAATAATAATAATAATAATAATAATAATATTAATAATAACAATAATAATAATTAAATAAGTATATATGGAGCAACACGACTGGGATTTTGTTTCTTGACGTTTGTTTATTTATGTTCATGGTTATCTAAAATATAGGTTTAAGAATTTATTTTTGAATTTAATTGTTATTTAAATGATATATATATACCTGACGGTTAAAATTTCAATTTTGGAGAATCTATCGCGCATGCTTTTATCAGCTTCTTTTCCAACAAGAGGACTAGTGGCATTGTAGGGCCCACCACTCATGTTACTTGCACTAGCAGGAGATCCTACCCCACTCATAATAGCAGGGGTCTTTGGTAAAGAATTTGATCTCCTAGCTATTGCAATTTGAGCATTGGAAGTCAAAGAGGTTTGACCACCGACAGTTGGAACTGAAGTAACTGCTGACTTGTCTCTTTGTGCTGATCCGATTGGTGCAGCCACACCGTACTGCCCGCCATGAGAACCACTGGAAAATTCCCCTGATTTTGACGATAATGGAGACTGAGGTAAGGCTCCAGAAGACACACGTGGACTTTGTGCGGGTTTTCCTTTTCTGGAAGTTTCTAGATTGTTCCATGGAGTTGGAGGGAAATTGGCCCGTGTGAACTGCTGACTCAGCCTCTGTTGTTGTTGTTGTTGCAGTCGCGGGTCAATGTCTGAGTCAACCATATGTATGTTTCGGGTTAGTTCGTTTTCAACGGGCTCTTGTTTTAGATTGTATCTCATACCGGGTTGACCCATTGTAAACGGGTCCTGGTTGAAACTTCCTTCAAACGGGTACTTTTGAATACCTCTCACAATCGATTGCTGTTGCTGTTGAATGAGTGAATTAAATCCTTCAATCTGTTGTTGACTTTCAAGACCGGTAGAGTTTGACCTAGCTCTTTTGGTCAAACTAGCCATAGGTGACAGCTGGCCATTGTCTTGATTTTCCCTTTTAGCCATATTCGGATTCATATTATCACCGTATGAATTCATCATTTCTTGATTATGATCCTGCATAAGATGTCTAGGGTTTCCAGCACCAATTTGATATTTTGATTGATAAGATAATGAAGGTGATGCTGGAACAGAGTTGACCATATTGTTGGGACCCATGTTTTGGGCGGTTAGATTCATAGCATCAGAAGGCTGCACCATTAGTCCTGAATTTGAATTTTCTGGGACCCGCTCAATGCAAACCTTTTTCCCGTTGACCGGGTTGACCGTATTTTCTGATCCCGATAACAGCCTCAATCTCTTTCGGCGAATTTCTCGGATATTTAAGTTCAACTAAAATATAAAAATATTTTAAAATAAAATAAAAAAAATATTATTCCACATCATCAAGATAATTAAGAAAGAAAAAAAAAACTTACATTTGTGGAAGTCGGAGGTTTACAGAGTCTGTCTAAGTTGGGAGTTGGGTCAAGATCTAGCTTCGGTTGTAGGGCTATTAATATACGGGCTTCCACTTCCTACAAGCCCAAATTAATTAAATATTAGATTATGAAATTATCATGAAATTTAATCTAGAAATTATTATAAAAAATAAAAATTACCATTAAATCACCATAAGTCCATGAGCTATCAGAAATCAAAGGGATATCCTTAACCACGTTTTCTAATGACATTTTAAGGCGTGTTTTGGTGGTTTTAGGGGATGCATCTGCAGAACCACCATTAACTCCTGGTTCAAACCCACAATTCCTGTAATCTCTCACCTGCAAATAAGAAAAAATTATAATGATATTAACACATCTGAAATGATATAATTTATGTTCAAATGTTGAGATTACTTACTTCGCAAGCAACTGCTCCATTTGTATATTTTAATGGTATATCATCCAAGAAATCCGCAGGCAACAACCCACGCTCAATAGCCTTCAAGTACAAAGGGTAAAAAAGCAGTTAAAATTAGTCAACCAAAGTCAACTGAAAGTCTGAAACAAGTGATCTCATTAAGCTTTTTAAAGTCCAAATAGGTAAATATTTGCATATAAGTATGAAAATTTACACCTACCAAGAATAGGCTTTCTGATGTCCGGTCATACGGGTGCAAAAACTTTGGATCATCTTGTACAGCTTGATGCCCAATGCGATTCTAAAAGTATGTAAAAACAAAATTAAATTTAAGTCTTCTAAAATCAAAAAAGAAAAAGCTGAAATAATGTGGTAACAAACCTCAGAGGGGTTTCCAATTGAATATCCATCTACAAATAGATTTATCAAGAAAGAAATGTCTGCATCTAACAAACATAATATAAAAATAATAAATTAGCAATTTAAGGAACCACAAACACGAAGTGTGAAGTAAATGTTAACTTGGAAAGATACCTAAAATTTCAGCAGCATCCTCACTGTTCTCAGTGACATCAACCTATACAAGTATCAATGAATCAGCATATATTAAGGAAGATGTTTAGGTTTAATTACATTGTAACAATCCATTGAAGTGTGTAGTAGCTTAATTTAAGTATTAACAAAGATAAATTCTTATTATAATTTGAAATTACAAGCCACCTGAGTTTTTTTACTTCTTAATATACATTTCTACAATGTCTGCAATTCCCCAATTCTTCTGTGTTTAAGGCAAAATCAACTGTGATTCTACATGATTTACCCCGTAATGCTCTCGTAATCATATTATTGTTATCACTTCGTTAAAAAATAAGACCGATTTGGGGCAATTTATACATCGTATTGATAAGAAGATCTAACTTGAGATAAAGAGAGTTCGATTTAAAATAAAAACAAAAAAAATGTAAGTCAGCTTGCACAAAAATGCGAGATTTAACCTAATTACGAAGCAATTAGACAACAAAAGACTTCCATCGAAATTGGACAAAATGAGAACGTACCGATGGTTTTGGAGTAGCAATTATAGATTGATTTCTGGAAATTTCACTAGGAGCATCGACATCTGCGTCTTCTAGAACTGTAGGTGTACCAGGTTTAGGTTTAGGGCGAAAGCGAGAACCTGTCTTCGAAACCTTGAAAGAAACCCTCATTGCCATACAAAATTGGGAATTAATTTACTTCAGAGAGCAAATTGGAGTAGTTATACAGCTGAATCCGGTAAATTCCGATGTTTTTCATCGGAATTACAACACGATCGCCATGTACGGAGCTCAGTAACACAAACAGAGGTGGTTGATTTCAGATTTTGATTCGAGAAATGATTTGGGATTCTGTTGAGGTGCAAATATAGGGCGGTGGTTGTGAGTAGGGGTGTTCAGTATTCTGATATAACCGGATTGTCCAAATGGATAATTTTAGATAATTTGGATTGGATCGTTTGGATTAGTTTTTTGGTTTTTTGGATCGATTTGGACTTGAACCAAATTAATAGTTTGGTTTCCGGATCGGATTTGGTTTGCATTGTAAAATCCGGATTGTCCAAAAAATCCAAATAGTAATATACATAAATTTAATAGTTTTGCATTGTAAGCAATTAGGGTAATCATCTTCTATACATTTCTTATAGTGAATTGATGTATATGATAATACTTGTTCATTTATATTGTATCAGTTGACAATTAACCAATCTTTTTAGAGTTTTTGAGTAAGTTGATGTCAAGACATTTGCATATATATTATTGTATATGTCGCAAACTATAAATTATAGTACTTGTTTTTATGTATAAAGTAGTTTATCGTTTTGAAATTGTACATATTAAACTTAATATTAGTTATGTTATATACTTTTGTAGTTTTGTGAAGTATATTATGAAAAAAAACGGTTTGGTTCGGATAAAACCAAACCAACCAAATCGTAATTTGGTTCGGATCGGTTTGGATTTAGATTAGTTTGGATTGGTTCGGTTCGATTTGAACATTTAAAATCCAAAAACCATTTGGATTCACCTATTTGGTTCGGATAAATCCAAATTATCCAAACGAACACCCCCTAGTTGTGGGACCAATTTACTTGGCTTGTAAATAGATTTGGGTAATAGTTAGATAGTTCCCTAGTCTGGGGAGAAATGTAAAAACCTAAAAATTTTAATTTTTTATTCGTTATAGTTAAAACTAATTATTGTTCTTATTCAAATTCTCTTATTTTTATGGATTCTCTCTAAAGAAAAGAATTCTAAATAGAATTCTCATTCTTTTTATTATTTCTAATTTTTATTTTGAATTCTAGTTATTATAAATTAGTTGAAATTGAAATTTATTTGTATTATCTTTTGTATTTTATTATCTTTACTTATATAATCTATTTAAATTGTTTTATGAATATATCCATATCTCTATTTTTATTAGTGGTTTGGGATAGAACAAGTTGTCAGATGTAAAAGAATGTCTAGTAGTTTCATCTCAAGATTTAGAAGAAGTGTCTTGGTATATTCCTTTTATTATATTAGAATTCAATCCCGATCGACGATTCTCTAGGAGGATTTTCTATCGGAAGAGAAGACTAGGTCTAACTGTTTAAGTGTATAAGCTTTTTGAATAACTTTTTACCATTGAAAAGGAAGATTTTTTTTACTATTTGAATATTCTCGAACCTTTTAATAATCATTGGATAGGCACTTTATGGATAGGAAAAAAGGTTTTGGAAAGAATTACCATTGGAGAGGCTTTTTATAAATGATTTTTTGGTTAGTATAAAGATGATTTGGCAAAAGCAATAAGTAAGGTTAACCATTGGGGATGCTCTAAAAATTGTTTTCATGTAATTGATGAAAAAGAGAAAAGAAACAAAAAAACTATGGGTAACGATCAGCTGTACCGAGATAATTGTTTCGGTTCCGGTTATTTTGGGTTTAAAACCAGTTATAACTGAAAACTGCATCATCAACATAAATTACATCTTGATTTACGCTCGATTGTCAAACTCGGGTTCTAAAACTAAAAATATTGGAACCAAGAACCGAAAAAGAAAAAAAAGGGAACCGAGAACCGACCCAAAAACCGAAAATCGGTCCATCCGGCTCCATTTCAAATTTTCAGTAGAATCAAGGTTCGTAAAGCGTGACATAGCGGCACCATCAAGCTTCAAGTCATCACAATTTTCAAGACGTCAAGTTCACAAAACATTATAGGTATATTGATTTATATGATAATTCATATATCAAGTTTACAATAGGTGTTA
Source organism: Calendula officinalis (assembly GCA_963853835.1). Classification (NCBI taxonomy): domain Eukaryota; kingdom Viridiplantae; phylum Streptophyta; class Magnoliopsida; order Asterales; family Asteraceae; genus Calendula; species Calendula officinalis. The sequence goes on from OY970834.1 coordinate 3,167,710, forward strand.
TATCTAAATTTATAATTATATATATATCATTACTTTTTTTTAAAAAAACTCAATTTTTCATAACGTGCCATAAAAAAACACGTGATAAGGCACTTATGTCGCCTTATCGCACCTTATTTTATCCTACGCCTAAGTCGCATTGTGCTTGACGCTGCCAAAGCGCACCGTTTAGAACACTGCTTAAATTGCACACCCCTAATTGCACCTAAAGCTTGAAGAGCTAATTGTGCTTAAAATCAAATCTTAAACGGCTAAAAGTGTAAAAATATATACATTTATATATTTTGTTTGCACATAGTGCAACTAAACTAATATTTTCCCCGAAAACTATATCTTCTGTGTTTGAGGAGACATAGATACAAAAATTTGATGATCTTATAATCACTTATGACTTACTTTAGGAAGGAAAGGTTTTATTTTTTTATTTTTTTTGGTATGTTTGACAAAAAAAGATATATGCTTGCAGATTCTTTTTAAAACTGGAAAGTACAACTATCATTTGTATACAAGTGTTTACTACAGTAGCTAAAGCTAAAAATAAAACAATAGCTAAAAAAATCCGACCCATTTGAGATATAACACAACCGTCTAGCCATCCATATAAATAAATGGGACAAAAATCAAAATTTCCTAACCTAAAATAACAGATTTAGGGCCAGCCTTTTTCTCACCAATGATCGACTCTTGCTCAAAACAAACAGGCATTCCCATCACTAGCATTACACATAACTACATAAGCATACATAGAAGTAGGACAACATTTGGGGTAAACATAAAAAACAAAAATAAAAAACAAAGAGGAACATCATAACACCTCTAAAAACTCAAAACAAAAAACAACAAGCATAAATATAAATAACGCCACATAATCACTCATTCACTGATAGTACATGAGTTGTTGGGCAGCAGCAACATTCTGAAACCCACCATCATAAATAGCCTGGCTTGCTCCACCACCACTCATACCCATACCCATGCCCATACCCATACCCATACCCATACCCATACCCATACCCATTGTTGCTGGTTTAAACGGGTGTTGACTTTGAGGATGCATGACCCCACCCATTTTGCTTATTGCCAGCTGTCTCTCATACGCCAACAAGTCGGCTGCTGACAGCATTGGTGCGGGCACTGGCGGTGGAAGTGGGTTTGAGGTGGTGCCAGGTGGCGTTGGCTTACTCCCCCACGAGCACTAAATTACATCCAAAAATAATAATAAAAAAATGTAACTTTATTTAATAAAAAGTATTAAAAAATTAATAAACGCACCTTAATTTGTTTACCGTAAAGAATTGATTGTGTATTACCCATTTGAATAGCTAAAGCAGCCTCTGAATGATTATTATATCTAACAAAACCAAACCCTTTATCAGGCTGCACACGCACTTCTTCAATTATTCCAGCACCAAGTGAATGAAAATGGCGATGGAGTTCAAGTTGAGTAACCTAAAATAAATAAATAAAATAGAAAATAAATAACACAAAATTACTATAATACCCCTCGTTTAACCCTGAAACGATCAGAAGAATATGATTTCTTACTTCTGGAGCAAGGTTGCCAACATAAACAGTGGTGTACTGTGGGTTATTCTCAGGAGCATCACCATTAATAGGCTCCTTACCATCTTCTGCAAAATAAATATATAATTAAATAATACTCGAATATTATATATTTTGAAATTATTATTGTTTCTATATACCTGATGATCCATTTTGGTCAACTAAACTTTTAGAATCTGAACCCTGTTTTTCATCACTAGTACCAGCACCTTTGGTAGCCCAATTGCAGCGTATCTGCCTACTTCCAAGCCATTTCCCTTATAAAATAACAATAAATGTAAATTAAATTAAATTAAATACTATGATTTTGTAAATATTTGGAAAATAAAATCTCTTACCAGTTAAGTCGTTTATGGCACTTTGAGCATCCTGAAAAAGAAATTAATAAGGTCAGATAATATAATACTGTGCACGAAGAAATCAGTGAGAAAGACAATTTAATCATTTTGATATGTTATTAAATATAAACCTGTTGGTTCCGGAAGGAAACAAACCCAAAACCTCGTGAACGACCCGTTTTCTGATCCCACATAACCCTTGCGTCCCTGCAAAAGAGTAACAGACATTAAAAGAAGTGTGTGTGTGTGTGTGTGAGAGAGAGAGAGAGAGAGATCTACTCACGAACAACTAGCATAAACAGTGAAGCATGCAAACAACATAGCATCAGTAACCTCAGGGCTAAGATCACCAACAAATATGTTGTAGTGACCTGCAAACCAAAAGCAGGGATGATATGAGATCAATTATCATTATCATAATTATATATACATATATTATATATATTATATATAATGTGTATTTAGGCTTAATCTTTACACAATTTATACAAACAGAGAATAAGCACCAAAGAAAATGGTACCTGATGTGTCTTCCCTCTGGCCACTGGCATATGCCCAGTTAACTTTAATAGGTTGTCCAAACCTGACAATAACATCAAATAAATATATATATAAAAAGCGGTAAATTAATATAGCAAAGAAGCATATAAATCTACAAAATAAAACACTTACAAATGCCTCCCATTTAGAGATAATATAGCAAGTGCAGCTGATCTACGATCAAAGTAGTGAATGAATCCATAAGATGACTGTGCATAACATTAATTATAAGAAGTTATAAAAAAATAACTCAAATTTACAAAATATTTGATAAGGAAAAATGTACCTTATCTTTTCTTATGAGTTTGCAGCCTTCAACAGGACCAGTACTTGCAAAAACCTCTTGAAGAAGTGGTTCAGTCACTTGTGTATGAACATTCCCCACATATCTGCAATTTCTCAAAAGTAAAGAAACCGAAAGTTCAAAAAAAAAAAAAAAAAACAAATTTTCAATATAGAATATTCCCGAGTCTTACTTGCAAATAAAACATATAATCATCATACATTTTGACACTTTACATACCACAACTACAATTCTCAGAATATGTATTGGATGCCTAAAAGCAAATTCTATAATTATGGCAAATTAAATCACACACAGTAGGTTAACAGGAGCAGATCAAGGCTTATGTCATGCTTGAACATGCAAATAAAAAAAATAAAAAAAAAATAAAAACTAGAAAAACCATCTGTAAACTACTCACACACTGCGGCATGTATTTGGATCAAACCCAGGAGGCAGATTTCCACTTGGGATAGGCTCAATCTGCAAAATAAAAAAGTGAAAAAAGGAAAAAAGACCAAAAATTGAAAGCAAAAAATAAAAAGTTCCTACTAACTACAGTAAATCAGGCCCAAAAAGAACGGGTAAAAAGGAAAAGATTTCAGTACCAAGAATCCATGTGTCACAAACGCATGAAAACATTATGCGAAAACATAAAGAAGAAGAAAATTTTATTCAGTCAGAACTCAACACGTGCCAGCTCAGTCCCAAGAAAACAGCTACCTATTGACTTTTGAAAATCATATAAAAATTTACAAGTTACAAAATTTTGAGGATACTAAAACTTTGACGCCCATTTTTTTACAGGTTAAACAGATAAAGTAATGTTGGTTTTAAACAAGTAACAAAATCTAAAATAAGTCTGGTATCTCAAAAGTAGCTGGTTAGATATTAAAATGAAAATACAAACTTGTGGCTCCATTTCGGGACGGTGGGAGTAAACTGAACTTGAAAATGCAGAAAGTAAAAAATCATCTGGCTTACAAAAATGGTCAAAATTCAATCATGACTGACGATCCATAACGTCAGATATCACAAATACCATAGCGAACATATCTAATTTCATAGAAATTATCACAGATAACAAAAAAAAAAAAAAAAAAAAAAAAAAAAAACAGGTACGGCGATCATAATCCGATTATCAATTATCAAAAGCAAATCCTTAGCTCGCAAATTGATAACATTAACACATAAGAAGTCTCGAACATTTTAATTCTCGGATACACATTACATAATCAAAAATTATGATGCGAGCAAACCTGTGGAGGTGCTAAGAGGCCAGGATGATATAGCGATTGTTGTTGAAGGATAGCTTGCTGCATCAAAGCTTGCTGTTGTTGTTGCTTCAGCCTCTGATGATGAGGTTGCATTCTTTTTTATAACGAATTATATAATATAATCCTTCGAGATCGATTAAATTGTGTGTCCAATTTGGGGGTTAGGGTTTCAATATGATGAGATAAAATGACGGGAAAGAGACAGAGTACCAAAACAAGCAGATTAGAAAAGTAACAGTAATAGTCCCTGGACTTTCGTTAAACTGCATATTTCCATTAACTTTTAGTTTTTTTTTCCTCTTTTTGTTTGTTTGTGCAAGGCTTCAAAATCTACCTCAAGTTTATCACTTTATCCATAGCACAATTTAAATAGCAACATCAAACATTAATACTATTAGGCTATAAATTTTAGATATAACTAACTTTTAGTCACCATTGATGTTTCTTAAATGCAAATTAAAATATTTTGGTTGTTGAGCTAGTTAACTTTACAAGTTTAACAACTTTAACCTAATATACAAGTATTATTAGACTTGTGTCAACGGCTGTGTCACCTCTCTCGTTGGATTCATCGCCTTGTCGCTTGAACTCTTCAATATACTGACAAATATGGGGAATAAGAACGAAGCAGAAGAGAGAGGAGAATGAGAAGTTAGAAGTTAGTTGACTGAGTTAGAAGTTAGTTGTTTTTTTCATTTGAACAGATCGATAAAATAATTTGGATCGAATTCGATATGCAGACCAAGTTAGACAAAATTGAGGAAAGCAAACATGCAGATTCAGACTGAATCCGAAGGAAATCAGACGGCCCCTAATATTTTCGATATACAAATCTATCGTTTAATTCAAACAATTTTGTGAACATGCATGATTTAGATGCATCAAAAAATATAGTTGGAAAGTTTATGGAAACAAAAAACTAAATCACGGATAAACATATCAAAACTAACACGATTCAATCGCTATTGATCTAGAATTTTCACTATAAATTGAGGTCAAATCTATAATTTGAAGCTGCAATTAACGGATTGTGTAATTCATAAGGAGCTACTCTCACGTTCGGTCTTTCTTTTCTTTTCGCTAAGAACTTGTAAAGCGACACTCTTCTTGCAATTGGTAAATCCAATCCGTTTACTTGTAAACCCGAAAGATCAATTTCTTCTTGTGATCCGAAATCTTGAACTCGATTTTGGATTTGATTATTGTAATTCGAAGCACCACTTGCTGTTAATATCAAATCTCTCGCTTTATCACCCGAAATATTATCAAACACCATTACTTTTCCTTGGTAAAAAATAGTCATTTGTGCGGTTTTAGTCTTCATTTTTTCTTTCTGTTCACCTGGACCACAATCTAAACTTTCATATTGTGGAAGATTGATTAATTTCTCGGTTTTTGTCGACTTTTGGGCCGAATTTTCCATGTTGCTCAACAAATCAAAAGTCGGCATCGCCGGAGGAGATATCTCTGGTTTTCCTGTAAGAAAATCATGGGAGAATATAAGATCGTTAGATGATATTTTATGGGGTTTAATTGTATGAAAATCGATCAATCAATCATGTAGGGGTGGCCATTTCTGGAGGTTGGACTAAAAAATGTAAATAATTTTGCAAAAAAATTAAATTAATTATATGCCGATGATACACTAAATAATATTGGGCTATCTTTTACTTATAATTTCAAAAAAAAAAGAAGCTCAAACTTGAAAATCTCAAAATTATTTAGATTATTAAGGAATACAAATGTCAATTAATTTAATATATTACTTTCCACTTCATGACAATTTGAATAAAAAAATCTAACACTTTTTTTTTTATCTCAATTGAAATCATCAAAGTTAAAGGTCGGATAATAAGAGACAATTGATTTATAGTGTAGAAAAAGAAGCATTTATGACGGTATCAAATAAAAATGTAATGACTCATTTTCAAAAAATGGGTCAACGAATATGACAACCTTAAAATGTAATCTCTAATTTTTAATCTTATTTTGCCATTTTGCAATATTTTTTAAAATTTTAATCTTATTATATATTTATATATATATATTTAGCTTCATTTTTTTTTTACTATCGCCGTCCTGGTCCGCCACTACAATCATGCAAAACACGATCGATAAAAATGACAAAAAAATGAATTAAGATTCATACCTATAAATTAAGATTCATACCTATAACGTCAAAATTTGAATTGATTCCGAGCTCTCTTAAACTGCCTTTTTCTTTGATAAAAGAACTCAATCGATTGAAGGTCTTGGCAAAACCTGACTTCTCCGGCGGTATGTTGCCGTTGCCATTGCCGGAATAATAATTTTTGGCCATCGACATATTTGATTAGATCTCCGCGAACTAACAATGGTGAGGAACTAGGAGTTGAATGAGAATAAAATTAGGGTTTTGGAGTTTTATATAAGATGGGGTGTGGTTATAATTGTGGTGACGTGGAGAAGCAACCTTTTTTGCACATATAAAAAAGCACGTGTTAATTGTGTTTAAGAAGAAAACTAGACAAAGTGGGCTAAATAAAGTACGGCGGAGAAAACTACAAAAGGGAAATCGAACACGAGTTTTGGCGGGGAAAAAGGAAACGATTAACACTATACATGCCACTCATTGTTTATTTTTATAATAATCGATCGATTGAAAAATATAATATAAAATTGTGGGAACATCCCAGAAAAATATGTTGGTTTCGATTAAACTTTCGTCAATTGGGTCATATCAGAAACTATTACGAATATTAAAGTTAAACAAATACATAAAAATACAGTGTTGAATCTTTTGGTAAAACTTTGAGACTTCGAATTTAGGGTGTAAATGAGCCGAGTTGAGCCCAAGCTCGACTAGGTTTGAGCTCGGCTCGTTTAAGTTTTAAAGAGCTCGAGCTCGAGCTCGGCTCGTTTCGAGCCTTATATGTAAACCTCGAGCTCGGCTCGTTTAGATTTTCGCAGGTTCGGGCTCTGCTCGATTAGGCTCATTTAAGCTCCCACATAAAATTTATAAATTTTTTTATTTAATTATACTCCCTCCGTCCCACAAAAAAGTTCCCATTTCTAACAAAAATTTTGTCCCACAAAAAAGTTCCTATTTCTCACATTTGATGGGCTCCACATAATAAAATATTATTATTCTTAAGGGCCCTACTACTAACATTCACTAACTATCATTCTCTCTCCAATCAAACCTTATATTTTAATCAAAATTACTATCAATGACCTCACCACTAACTACCACCTAAAAACTTGTGCCAAGATGAAATGGGAACTTTTTTGTGGGACGGAGGGAGTAATATTTAATATATTATGTAAACATTTTATTTTTATATTATGTTATATACATATAATATATGTATAGTATACATACACACATAAATATAAAAATATATAATATATAATAATATTTTTGTAATAATTAATATATATTTGCTCGTTTAGGCTCGCGAGCCTAATCAATCTTAGTGGATCAAGCTCGGGCTCGGGCTCGTTTAATAAACGAGCTCTTAGTTCAGCTCGGACTCGGCTCATACTCGTTTAAGCTCGGCTCGTTTCGAGCTTTTAACGAGCCAATCCCGAGTAGCTCACTAACGGCTCGACTCGTTTTCACCCCTACTTCGAATACAAATAGTTATATTTTTTGTGTTCTATGTAACTAAACTATATTTTTTTTTGGAAACAGCTTTCATTAAAAAACTAGCAAAATGCTAGAAAAACAAAGAACAATTAGTTACAAGGAAGAATAAGCCATTCAGGCCAACTAACTCTAATCTTAACACGACGATTACAAATCCAAAGATACGATATTTCTTTTATAGAGTCGACAAGGAGACTTCTTCGGGTTTCGCCACAATTAAATGTAATCGCATTCCTATGCCGCCATATCATCCATAACACCGTAAGGGCCACCGCCTCTACAATCATTTTAGACTTTGCACTAATGGAGTTAGAGTCTAAATTAAAGAGGAATTCGTCCAAAGAATCGACATCTGTACTGATAACTTGTAGCCATAGACCAATCGCCCGCCACACACCTTTTGTAACTTCACAATCCCAAAAGATATGGTCCGTATCATCGATACCATCCCCGCACATAACACAAATAAGATCATCGAAATTTTATAAACTATTATTAAGCGGCATTTTCCTTTGACTTGATGACTAATAAACTAATATGTGCTTCACTAAGAAATGAAGATATATAAGATGATGGCTTTAATTCCCTTACAATACTAAGGATCCGTTTGTTTTGTGGGTATTCCAATCAAAGGGAATGGAATGATTCCTTTATGAGTGTTTGCTTAGTGAGTTTAGCAAATCAAATTTAGACAACCAAACAAATAGACATACCCAAGGAGCGGAACGGGATGTGTTCCATAAACATATACCCATAGTGATTCTTAAATGTCATTCATTACCCATTTAAGTTGAGTTGTGTTCCATAAACATATACCCATAGTGATTCTTAAATGTCATTCATTACCCATATAAGTTGAGTTATAGTGAAATTCTAAGGTAGTTTCTTAAAAATAAATAAATATTAATCAAATTAAGAAAACAAAAACATCCGTTACTTGAATTTTACAGAGATTTTAGAGCACAAGGTGTTGGGATTGTGTTAAAACCAAAATAACTACGAAGTATATATCATATTTTTAACACCCAATATATACACATCATTATTGATGAACGCTTAAAACATAATTTTAAATTAACAGAAAGAAATCAAATCAACTCATCAACTACATTTATAGATATGGGATTTGTTATTAAATTTACAAGAATTAATATAAATATGAAACACATGTACAATAATAGACTTCCAAATCATCATCAAATTATCCGGTGAAATATATATTTTGTTTATTTATATAATATAATTATAATTATAGTGTTGTAAACCAGCCATTAAGGTAATGTGATTATAATCATGTTTCGTATAAAAACTAAACTATTAGTAATATACAAACCATTTAAATTGACATACTTCAATTATTTATTTTTATTTATATATACTGTAATAGCTTATAGCTTATTTGCATTAAGAATTAATTTAAGATAGTTAAAAAAAAGTTGTTAACGAAAAAGTTGTCTATTTATTGCATACATTAAAAATTTATATTTTCATTAATGAATGAGTAATACTAGTAATGCCTGTGTAGTTATTAAATAAAGGGATAATTGTTTTTATATCTTTCTCAAATTCACAAATTATCTCTATGTCTTCTAAACTTTATAATTACCTTCATTTTCTTTCAAACCTTTAAAACTCGTTTTTATGTCCAAAACTTATTTTATTTATTTATTAAATCGTGATAATATCAATAATACAGATAAATAAACATGATTTATAATATATAATCAACATATATATTTCATACTTATTGATATTATAATGATTTAATAAAAATTAAAATATGTTTTTGGATATAAAAGAGAGTTTTAAAGATTTACAAGGATATGGAAGCAATTTAAAAGTTTCAAAGGATATAGATATAATTTATGAATTTGAGAAGTTTATATAAATAATTTATGAATTTTACAAGGATATAAAAACAATTATCCCTTAAATGTATACAAGTTGACAATATATGTTAATGACTTGCTTTATAACTCTTATTATCATTTTCCTTTTATAAAACCCCTCAATTTTAGGCAATTATTCGTAAATGTTACTCTCTTCGTTAGGTAAGGTATGATGAAATTCGGCGTTTTGATTTATAATATACTCCCTCCGTTCCATAAAAAAATTATATTTCTCCTTAAAATTTTGTCCCACAAAAAAGTTTATATTTCTCAAATTTGGGGGTCCACCTAATAAAATAATATTATTACTAATTATTCCACCAATAAAATATTTTCTCTCTCCAATCTAACCTTATATTTTAATCAAAAGTATTATAAATGACCCCACCACTAAGTATCTCTTAAAAGATTGTGCCCAAATGAAAATTTTTTATGAGACAGAGGGAGTAGTATTTATTGATTTATTGTTTGTCTAGCTACACTCGACACATCTTAAAAATTGAAGAAGAAAAAAGTAAATAAAATAAAACTACTTCCTCCGATTTAAAATAAGTGATACATTGTTGGTTTCACGGGTTTTGAGCCAAAATATGATAATGATAATTAAATTAGATTAATTGGATGATTAGTGGGGAATGAGTCCCACAAATTTTGAATAAAGTGAAGTTAATGATGTTTAAAAGTAAAAGTAAGGGTAAAGATGTCATTTTACTTTATTAAAGTAGATAATTAGTGGGTGTGGGTCCCACTACTTTTTACCAAATAAGGTAAGTTTTCAAAGTGTATCACTTATTTTGATACACCCAAATATAGAAAATGTATCACTTATTTTAAATCGGGGGAAGTATAAACCATAATAAAACTATTAAAATCTCTTAAAAACAAACAATTTCACTTTAGAATTTATAAGTTTGGAATCAACTTAAAAAAAAATAAAGATCATGAGATAAACGTGATCATGTGAGTGGAAATGTATAAAAAATATCATAAGATTAGAAGTATTAGAGTTAATGCTATTATAATTTATAAACATTAATACTTCATCCGATTCAAAATAAGTGCTACACTTCCCTTATATGGGTGATTAAAATAAGTGCTACACTTTAAAAAATTACTTTATTTGACAAATTAGTAGGACCCACACCCACTAACTATCTACTTTAACAAAGTGAAATGACATATTTACCCTAACTTTTTACTTTTAAACATCATTAAACCCACTTTATTCAAAAGGTGTGGGACTCATTATCCACTAACCATTTAATTAATCTAATTTAACCATCATTATAATATTTTGTCTCAAAAACCGTGAAACCCAAAGTGTAGCACTTATTTTGAATCGGAAGAAGTATTATACTAACAAAATATTAATATTTAAAAATGGTGCTTTAAAGATTGCGGACAATGGAAAGAAATCGACATTCTGGTTTCCATAACTTTCGCATGCCTCTCAGCATAATATATTTCCATGTGAAACCCGACATGCCGCACATTTCATAATCAAATTTACATTATTAAAACGAAATTATAAATTATAATTAATCTTCTATAGACACATTTAATTTATGAAGTGTAAAGATTACTAGCAAGTATTATATCATATATCACATATATTTAATGAGTTTTGAACATACAAGTTTTTGGTTTAAGGATCATAACATATCATTAGGTCGGTTCAAACGATAATCACTAAAAAGTTTGACAATCATAAATTCAGTTATGTGTTAATCCACGTTCGTTTGCACATTAATCTATTCTTTGTTTATAAACACAAAGTCATACAAATTTGAAAGAGAAAAAAATCCATTAAATAGCATTTGTTTGACTTGTTCACCTGTGAATAATCCGTACAATTCACATATAAACAAATCAAATCACATGCAAATTAAAAAGTAAAATTTTCATTTTAAACTTTTAGATTTTAATAAGAGCTGTTATTATCAAAATCTTAAACTTTTTTACACTTTTGGCATGAAGCCTTGTTAACATTTACATGCAAATCGATGTGAATTAACACATAATTGTATGGTTTTCATAGTTCACAAGTTTCTAGTGATTCTCAGTTGAATCATTTCCCAGTGATTCTCGTGAAGCCAAACTCAAGTTTTACATATAAGACTCAAAATGAACTAAGCGTATGAGAACCAAACTCAAGTTTTACATATAAGACCCAAAATGAGCTGAGCATAAGCGAGCTCGAATTGGGTCCAACTAATTTACGGTATAATAATTTACATATAAATCAAAGTTAAAAAATTAATGAATTAGTTCCTCTATATTTTATAAAATATGATTTTTCTCATTCCACTATCAAAACAAAAACGGTTAATAATCGACTTGGTCAAGTCATATAAGCTTTTTTCATTCTAAGCCACTATTACATTTTTCATCTTCCACACTTTTATACCAAAAACACCCGATTTTCAGCTCACTCTTTCAATCTCCTAATGGGAAAAAACACCATCCCCACAATTTTTTATTCTCTCTTATTTTCTTTCTGTTGGCCAAGTAAATGGCCATTTTTACACCACCATTTTTGTTTTTCACTGTCTTCCTCATATTTCCATGGATAGTGAAACCTTACATGACTGATTCTGATGCTTTACTTAGAATTAAAGAATCATTAAACAATCCACAACCCCTTGATTCTTGGAAACTCGGAACGATTCCGTGTGATGATGTCGAAAGATGGGAAGCCATCGTTTGCAACAACGGGCTTGTTACAAATCTTCATCTTAAATCCATGAGTCTTTCCGGTGATATAGATCTAAACGCCATTTCACAAATGGCGGGATTGCGGATTATATCACTTGAAAACAATTCATTCTCGGGGCCGATACCCGAATTCAATAAACTCGGATCATTAAAAGGTATTTATCTCTCGTTAAATCAATATTCGGGTGAAATCCCATCGGATTATTTCAATTCGATGACATCTTTGAAGAAAATATGGCTTGACGGGAATAAATTCACGAGTAAAATCCCGGATTCGATTGCGGAACTCCCGAATCTTGTGGAATTACATCTAGAAGATAATAATTTTACGGGTACACTTCCAGCAATCGGTCAAAGAAGTTTGGTGTCGGTCAATTTTGCGTATAATAACTTATCGGGTGAAGTTCCGCCCGGCTTGGCCAGATTCGATGCGGCTTTTTTTGAGGGAAATCCATTGATTTGTGGCGCGAAATTTGGTAAAACGTGCGATAAGTCACCACCACCACCGTTGACCCCTAAATCAATCGAAAAAATGACTAAAAAGTCTTTAAGCATGGAATACATACTATTGGTGGTGATTTTCTTAATTCTTTTGATAATGATTATCGGGATTTACATGATGGCGAATAAGAAGAAGAAAAAAGATAACTCGGAAACAATTGGAATCATGGGAACAGATAACCATGGAGGTTCGGTTGGTTTAACCATATGTAATATAAGCAAACCCGATGCAATTCCGGGTCAAAGTAGCTTTGGAGCGGGCCAAAAGGCGTTAATGACCAAAAAAGGGGGGGGTGGGGGTGTCGATTTAATGTTGTTAAACACATCGAAAGGTGTGTTTAGGTTATCGGATGTGATGAAAGCGACTGCAGAAGTGGTTGGAAATGGGATGTTAGGGTCATCGTATAAAGCTACAATGTCGAATGGGATGATTGTGGTTGTTAAGAGGCTAAGAGAAATGAATTTGGTTGATCAAAACGGGTTTGAGGCCGAAATGATGAGGTTAGGAAGACTTAATCACCCGAATATAATGACACCGCTCGCTTGCCACTACCACAAGCAGGAAAAACTTCTGATTTATGACTATATTCCGGCAGGCAGTTTACTTTACTTATTACATGGTAAGCATTAAAGTTACCACACTTAAGTTTTAACTAATGTTTTAAAACTAGATTTTAAATCGGACCGGTTGATTACTTAAAACGATCGCAACCGGTTAAACCGGATTATAATGTTATTCGTTATTTTTGTAAGTAATCGAAATTCATAAAATTGCTGATTTTATGAATATGATCAATCTTGAACATGATAAAAAAAGGAAGGAAGGTGACGATTCACAAATGTAGCATTAGGTTGAAACATTTCACGACACACAAAAACGTCAAATAGCTTTTAGGTTAATACTTAAAAAAAATCCAGCGCAATCCATTTTCTTGGGGCCGATTCAACCTGATCCTGTCAAAAACCCGACGATTCAATCCGGCCCACACTGGTTTTCCGGTCCGACCGAGTAGTTAAAACATTGGTTTTAAGGCAAACAACATTTTATTGCATTTTCTTACTATTTGCAAACAACATTGGCCTTAGATTCATCACATCTAGAGACAATAATGATTCAAACTAAAGGGTTTATAGCTTAACGATATCTGGTGTTTTGAGTCCCACAAGTTTATGAGTTCAATTTATAGATAAAAATGATGTATATTTTGGATGTGTCTGTTAGCCCGTTAAAAAAAATTAACGGTTCAAATCTTTCAGGTGATCGAGGAAAGAGACACGCAGAGCTGAGATGGTACGCACGTTTAAAAATCATCAAAGGAATTGCACAAGGATTAGGTTATATTCACATGGAACTCGCGAATTTGGAATTACCTCATGGAAATCTCAAATCGAGCAACGTCCTCTTAAGCCCTAATTACAATCCTCTAGTTGTAGATTTCGGTTTTCATCATACGATCAACAAAAACCACGCTTCATACGCATTAGCAGCCTACAGATCTCCAGAAGCAGTTAACAACAGTAAAGTTTCACACAAATCCGACATTTATAGTCTCGGAATCATCATTCTCGAAGTCCTCACCGGAAAATACCCATCGCAGTACGTTAACGACGACCAAGGCGGTACGGATCTGGTAGAATTGGTGAAATCAGCGGTGCAGGAACGGCGGGAGGTGGAGTTATTGGATCCGGAGATCACCGGATCGAGTAAATACATCGGTGAAATGAGGAAACTTTTACATATTGGTGCGAATTGTACGGAGAGTGATCCTGAAGCTCGACCAGATATTAGCGAGGTAATTTGTAGCATAGAGAATATTCAAGGCGGTGATGAGGAACCGAATCAAATGTTCGCGTCGTTTGGAGATGGATATGACGATGCCGCGAGTACGCTAACGGATTCTTCGTATTTATCAATGGCAGCTGAATTGAAAGCTACTAATAATGAATCAGCTCAACCTAAAAACTAAAAATTATGGATCTCGTGTACCTTAATTAGTTTTGTGCGAGAAGAATTGTGAAGTGTAAATACCTCAAAATCACTGTGATCGTTTTCTCTCGGCATGGCTTTGGATGCTGCTGCTACAATGCGCCGTCGGATCTAGCTCCGACGTGGTGAGCCAAAAAGGGAAGAAAATTAGGGCAAACTGTGTAATTTTGATCTTTTTTCCTTGTATTGATGGGTGAAGGTGTGTTTTAGTGGACGGAGAGTAGCGAGCTTGAAGCGAGCGTTCATGGATGTCAGGTTCATTCTAGAAGACGTACAGACGGCTTTGTGGCCCCTGTGCTTTCGAGTAGGGAATTTTGTTTTGTTAATTTTGGTGTTAAGAAAAAGAGTTATGATGATGAGTGTAAGAGTGTTGATGAAAGTCGATAATTTATTTTAAAAATTATTAATTAGTTAGATAAATTGTCATTAAACAATATTTCTTTTGAAGAAAGAGTAGATAATTTAGTTGGTTGCAAGAGATGAGATAAAAGTACAATCGATTTATGCACGTAACCACCTCTTAATGACAGCCCTAAGAGCTGTCATTAATAAAACTCTTTAAATAAATATCATTATCAAAATCCTAAGAAAAATAGTTGAAAAAGATGAGACAAACAAATGGGCATGGTGTACATGATTGTCAAATTAAGCAAAAGCCCATAATCCATGTCTATGATTTCATAAATCCCAGCCCACTACTCACATGCTACTACCGAAAGGCATTTAGCTTAGTGGTATATTTATAGTCAGAGGATTCTAACTATTTTTGTTGATGTAAGTGGTATTTAGAGTAGATTAATATAGACATACGCACGGCCCAAGAATCGGATTGAACTAGGACCGGGAACTGGAAAAACGGTTTTGGTCGGATGAGAACTGAAACGATGATGCTCGGAACCGAACCGGCCGGGCAAAGAACCGGCCAGAACCGAACCGAAACGAGAACCGAGATCATTTCTTCGACTTCTTTTTGTGTGAAACTCATAGCATTTCAAATTCTATAATCCAATTTAATGAAGCCAACGAGGGTTTAGAGAGTACTAGAAGGTAGAGTTATGCAGAAAGAACTGAAACCGACTGAAACCGTATAGAACTGACGGAACGAAACGGAATCGAACCGACACTGAACCACAGTCCCCAGTCCGGTCCTTGGTTCTTAAATATGGAAAACCGACACATCCGTTCGGTTCAGTTAATAACCAATGGAACCGCATACAACCACATCCCTAAGAATTTCCATTTTGAAGAGTGCATTGCAGGCCGTTTACCAAAGTCTTGAATTTTATGAACCCTACAAGATCTCATAAGAGCACATCCAACGGTTCCGCTAGTTGGTTCATCCCTCAAACCGACGGGACCAAATCATTGGCACCAAACCATGAGTTGGTCAGCCAGTTTGGCTTTCGCCAGTGTGAAGACGGGAGGGAGGAGGCTTCGTGAGTTGGTGGGTGGGACCAAAATGGTATTTTGTGTGTGTGTTTTTGGTAATGGTGGGTCCCAAAAATTAAAAGGAAGGGATATTGTTAGCATGGGTACGTCAGTTGCAATTTATGTAATGGTTGGGAGTGGCCTAACTGAAGATTTCATCGGGCTCAAATGGCATTTCATCCATTAATGTATCTATTTCATTAAACTTTCCACATCCACACTACAACTTGTCACACCCCGCCAAAATGGTTTTGCGGAAGAACGAGGTGCGACTAATTAGCAACATAACACATCAATAATAGTAAACTTCGCATAATATTGAAAAATTGGATTGCCATTGTCTTTACAAAATAAAAAGAAAATTTTTTAACATAAACCAAAATAAATGTTTGCCAATGAAAAACTTGCGTCATAAAGACTTATTCTTGAAACCAATGCATGCCAATCCTTGACAAAAAGTGAACCTTGAAATGACTTAGTTTTTGTTACATGAGAAAACATATAGAAAAAGTGTCAACACAATGGTTGGTGAGTTCACAGGTTTTGTGACTCCATAAAAGTATTATCGAAATCGTTGTGTACAAATCATGTACAAAAATAGTTTTAGGTGCAATGCATAATCCCTCGCAAGCTAGCTAAGCAAACAAGTTAAAGTATAATCAAGGAGCCTATAATCAAACCATAAATCTAGTTGTTAGAATATAAAGCTCACTCTCAGGTAGACTAGCGCGACTAGTCATGAGCGGGGGATCAATCCCGATAGTACTATCTCTATATTCCTTGGCTACCACAAATAGTTAATGATTACTGTTAAACGTGGACTCGTAGCATGGTCCGTTGTCCTTCATCGTTAGGTACGTGTACACAACAATGATTATACAAAGATTATTTATCGCAAAATAGTTGAGTAGTTATATGTTTTCTCCCCCAATAAAATAGTTATAAAGCAGTAAAAGTGGGGCCGTGAAACTCACCTTAGCGCAGCAAGCAAATTTGTAAATCCACAAAGTTGGGAATTCCAACCAAAGGTTCCTAGCGTCCTAAACGCATAGGTATAGTTAATAAGCGACGGTCTAAAATGATACGCCTAGTCTATATGATGCATAAATGTTTCTCTCAACTCGCATTTAGGCATGGGCGATATGTTGGTGCCTTGGTAGTTGGACTTGTATATTAAATATAATTGTATATGTTAAGTACTTTTAAAAAATGCATCTAATTTGTTCGTGAATAACTCATTAAAACAAGGTTTATTATTTAATTAAAATTAAGTAGTTAGAAATTACTATTAATAAAAATAATTTAAGAATTTGAAGTTTTAAATAATCCTAACGTGTCTGTTTTGTCAAAATCGAATAATTAATATAATATTATATTTAATTAATTGAATAATTAACTAAAACAATACTTTAAATAAGTAAATAGTTATTTTAAAATAACCTTACCGTAAACTGTTAGTAGAATTTAATAATCTTAATTAGTTTATTTATATATTTTTAAAATCTAATTATTCTTATATAAGGGGTATTGGGCTATTATAATATAAAGGAAAATTGATGGGCTAGAAAGAAACAGAAAACAGATAAATTGGGCTGCAGTTTTGGGCTGACGGATTTTAGTCTGCTGGGCCGGCCAAAGGCCAAGGCCCAGCAGTAGACAATTTACTGAGTTGGGCTAGAAGATAATTAAACCGACTGGGCTTCGAAATTTAATGAAAATGGAGTAACGGTTTGGGTTAAATCTATATTTGGGTCTCTTTACTGATGGAATACAATCAAAACAAATTAAACAAAGTAGTCCACCTGAGTTTCAGGTCTGGCGACCGATCAACCCAGGTGACGGAAAACAGAACGGAAAACCGGCAGTGTCCGGAAACCTCGCCGGAAAAACGAATAAAAAGATAAACCCGATTTGAAATTCGAACGGTAATGCAAAATCATAGAGCTCCCGCACCCAACACTCACACCAAACACACCCTCGAGTGTGCCTGGCTTTCGTCGGCAACCGCTTGCCGGAAGAACGGTCTCATCGGAGCAACAAGAATCCCGGTACACATACGTTTGTGAGGTTGTATTAGTGCTCGAGTAGAGTCTGAAGGATAAAAAAAAATAGATCCAAACGTTTCGAAATAGTTACTTAATAATCCCGGCATGCACACATAGTGTGTATGTCGCCGGAGGTGATGGAAAAGAAAACCCAGAAACGAAAGGTGATGAAAACTCTCGTCATGAATGCATGCTTATAATAAACAAAAGATAGAAAGGATTATACCTATCGAATCTGTGAGGAAGAAACCGAGAACGAGGTCAGTCGTTTGCAAGCCTGCGTCGCCGGAAGTTCACTGGTTCGCCGGAGCTTGCGGTGGCAGTCGGAGGTCTATCTTTCTGCTGGGTTTTGTAAAAGTGTAGAAGAGAAAGAGAGTAGAGTAACATATAGGAGCAGCCGAGCAGGTAGTATGTTCAAAAGAGGATAGGTGGCAAGTACAAATTTGAATATAAAATTCAATTAAGATTACTCTTTGTACCGGAAATTTGGGATGGTTCGGTACAAAAAGCTGGCAACATGAGATGATAAAGATTAGTTTGAATATAATATTCAAATATAACCATTTAGATAGAGGGATTCGGTACAGCTGTGTGAGAAAGAGTCAATTTTTGTATTTTGAACTCTCAAAATATGCATGATGTATGTATGCGTGTACACATACATAGAAAGAAAAAAAATGGAATTTGAGGTTCAGCTTGTACCATCTTCTTTTAACATTTTAATATTATTTATCCTTTTTGATAAAAATAAAATTGTATTTTTATTTTCCTTTATAGCTTGTACAATCTTTCATCTCAACCATTTCGGTTTACTTATGATCTTATTATAAAATATAAAGTTTATACTTTTTGTTTGAGTTTGGCCACCAACTTGCTAAATTACAGCTAACCACTATATAACCTTAATTAATTGCATCTTTGATGTGTACAAATTAATAAATAATTTGTATGTTTTGCTAGACTTATATAATAAAAAGTGTACTTTTACTAATTTCATAGAAAATACAAACTAAGTGATCAAAAATAGACATTGGGTTAAACACCCAATCGCGAGGGTTGTCACACAAATCAATGATTGATGCATATAGTTGTTTAATAAATGATAACCATAAAAATATGCTTTATGCATCTACTTAAAAAGTTGAATGGATTCGTCATAAAATCCTTTTGAACATATGTTGATTAATAAGTAGTCCATGGAACCGAGTGTTTATTTAGGAGGCTTGAAAATATAACATTAGCTCCTTCAAATCTGTCACATTTTGCATACATTTCAACCAATGCATTACATATATAAAAATATCCAAATTGGCTTCTGTCACTAATACTTAGTAGGCATGGATTGGTTTCCAAATTTTTAGATATCTCTTTTAGAAACGGGTTTCATTAAAAACAAGTGAGAAGCTAGAAAACGTACATAAAATCTAAATGATTTTTTAACCAATCTACCCACCGGTGGATCTATAATATCTAAGGTATATTTCATCTTTTAGTTAGTTGTGGGTTGAGATTTGGGGGAAAACTTGATAATGAAAGGTTTTTGGACCTAGATGTAAACAATCTTCCATATGTTTGGACCAAATTTGTCTCAATTTAAATACAAGCGCTTCAATACCAAAGTTGACACTAGCTACCTTTTTGCTCAAGCGTTTTAAGCCAAACAAAAAAGAACAAGAATGATTAAACTTAGATATTGTAAGGGGCTGCGCGAACGCAAGCCCCAACTGCCACAAATTATGATGTAGGCTCGACCACTTGGACCGACCTTAGGGTAGCACCCCTCCAAAGTGCAATGAAGGTCACTAACATAGGCCATGGGCATTCTTGATCACCCATTGACCCCATCCAGGTAAGTAAGTAATCATAAACCATCTTTCCCATTTTATACAACCCCCACTTCATTTCCTACTCTTCCACCAACCGATGTGGGATGCCTTAAATTCCAAACATCAAAGAAAAGCATTTAAATTCCGACATATCACATAATAGAACTGGATAAATGATCTGAGGTTGCTTTAATCTGTGATAAAACCTGACTTGAAACTCATATGACGATTATGTCTTGAATAGCCTTTCTTTAGTGAATACGAGTGGAGCTCTGGAGGGCTATTCAAGTAACTTTTATCTCTTATGTTAATAGAGTTTAATCTCATATCATATGTTTACACATTGCAAAAGAGACGAGTTTTCGGTTGATCCATTAGAATAATGTTTGGTTGTCATTCTGTGGGTCGTTGATGAAGGGGGTCATTAGTTGCGGTCAATCTGGATTCACACCAAACTTGATTATGTCTAACAGTTTAAATCAAGAATACTAAAACAAACTAAACTGGAATTGCTCGTATTCTATTTAGTTTGTTACTAAAACTGCACAACTTTAATCTACCAGCTATATAGCAAAATATAGAAAAATTAGACTCATGTTTTTGGGTAGGAGCCGCGCGAACGCAGGCTCCCACTGCCACAAATTATGATGTAGGCTCGACCACTTGGACCGATCTTAGGGTAGCACCCCTTCAAAGTGCAATGAAGGTCACTAACCTAGGCCATGAGCATTCTTGATCACCCATTGACCCCATCCAGGTAAGTATCTAATCCTATACCCTCTTTCCCATTTTATACAATACCCCTTCTTTTCTTTTTCTTCTATCTAACGATGTGGGTTGGCTTCCAAAATACAATAATACTTGATCCCTTCAAAGATATCGTATAGAAAGTAACACTTATTTTAGGTAAAGAAACTGCTTCAAATATGAAGTTTCCAAAATCATCAAACAAAAACATTTACTTTTGTTCAAATAAAAAGTTTCTAACATGTGCCCTATGGGCACATGATATAGCCATTAAATGATATTAAACTTTCCACTTATATTACAAAACATAATTAATACTCCGTACATCACAATAAAATAGAAAACTTAAGCATCATTAATCCTTATTACTTCATTTTTGGAATACTTGAACATCATTAAATGACTCTATCATGTGCCCTAGAGGCACATGTTAGAAAAACCCATTTGATTTTTGGCTTATTAGATATTTACGTTTCGAATGTGCCACCTCACATAAAATTATCTCTTGTTTTGGATGATGTAATTCACAAGAAAGACTGAATTGAAACTTCAAATTATGATTATGACTTGAATTACTCCTACTTCAATGTACTCTGGTTGACGGGTTTATGTTAATGGTGTTAAAAATTCATTGGATAGAGCTACATTTACACCATTGAACTTGGTTACATCTGAGAGTACGAAACAACAATAATAAAACAAAACTTGGATATATTCTTTTGAGATTCAAACTGTTACAACTAATGGTTGGCCTAAAGAACATTACTAAAACAAACCATAATGGATTTTACTATATTTTATCCTTCTGAAAACTAGTTTATTGTATGGTTCATTAAACAAGAACCAATATGAACACAAATGTATTAAGATAACATTAACCAATCTGAATCACAAAATAAATAATTCAAAATATAATCATTTCTAAATTAGACCAAAAAATGAATAGAGAGTAGCATAACTAGTTAACTACAATTGTATTGTTCTCTAAACACCCTACTGTATCAAGAATATAACTATAAAACAAGTACAATTAAATGATCATATCATCCCCATCAAGTTTAATTTATTTCAGATGAGCCCGAATAAATCATTAAATCCCTCTACTACTCTTGCGCTCTGCCAAAAAAAATTAATTAATATTTTTAGGGTCTAGAATCCCCAAAACGCCCTTCTTTTCGAGCACGTGTTCTAATATTATTATTATTATTAGGTTTTCGTTCTATTCCTGGTCCCAAACGAGGGACAATTTTTATCGGGTGGGCTTCTGTGTTGAATACCCACTCGTCTAATGATATAACTGATGGTGGTGAAAATAAAAGATATAGATATTTCAGTGTTTCTGCAAGAAAGAAGCTTTGCATCATATTATCTTTTACACCTGTATTAACCTGTGAAAATATGACATTAATTTAATCATTATCTGGAATCATCTCATAAACTAAGGGTTAATTATGTTCTGATCTTCAAACTTTCACTTGTTGTGCGTGGCCCACTTGTTAATTGGTCAACTATTAGTGGACCCTGATTGATTTTGATCCTGAATTCGCCACTGATTATCTACCCACTTAACTTTACATTTATTTCTACAATTACATTTTGAGATTAAGTTCAGTTGTTTCTAGAATCAACATTGTTGCAAAGGAAATTGTTATTATCTATTAAAGCTAAGCCACTGTAATTCACGAAAATGTAAAATGCAGCAGCAAAAAAAATGCGGTTCCAACCGGTCCGAACTGAGCAGACCCGATACAAAGATTGAACCGGTCCTAATTGGTTTGGTTCTTGGTTCTTCAAAACATGATTTTTTGGTTCTCGGTTCCAAGTGATTCTGGACGGTTGCTGGACCGCACACATGCCTAATCACGTGGAATCTACTAATTATATTATATTATTTGATTTGAACATGAACAGAAAAATAGATAAAAAAAATTTAATAAGAAAGCAATATCATTCTACCAATTGGTAATTAAACTAGGATTGCAATTTTGCAGCTGTATATCACACGTGCACAGCGGATTCAGAGAGATAATGTCCAAAGCCTCATGGAGGTGGAGTATCAGAATATAAACTGTGCCCTAATTAATTAACTTTTAATTTGACAACTAATACACTCATGTTTACGATGAAATTTTTTTATTATTTTTTATTAAATATTTATATTTTATCTACGTGTAGTCATGTACAATCTATTATTTTTTTTTTATAATCTTATCAGTTGATTTAAACATTTATATGAGTAAGATAAATATAAAATTTTAATAGCTTTTGTTTACAATACAATCATTTCGAAGTTACGACCACAAATATTATTATCAAAATAACAAAGAAATATTTAGTAAATCTAATTATAATTATAGGTTAATTAATTCTTAAAAGTTAATGTTGGTGTAGTGTTCTTTTTAACATAACGAGGCAGCATGGCCCGTGTGATGCACGGGCTTTGTTCACAATAAGATGTTATTGGTATCTCCTAGAAAATATGAACAAAGCAAAATATGTTCAAGTTATTTGTTTTACTTTTCTGGTTAAAGAATGTCTTGCGTCATCAATTGAGGATAGCCCTAAATTATTTTGTAAATTTATAAACACTATAAAATGAGCGTAAGGCAACCTTCTAGAAGCAATTTTTTAAATGAGTTGCATTTGATTTTAAAGGTTGCATTAGAATACTAAACAAAATTAATTAAATCAAAACGCTATTTGACGGCGAAATACATACAGAAATGCTTGATAAATAGGTATTTATTTCGACCCACCATTATAATATTTGGCACTCATAGATATTAAGATAAGAGTATACTTTCCAGTGTGGCCAGTCATCATCTTTAGCAGGGTATCACCAAATTTTTCCATAGTTCGACTCTGTTCGTGGGTCCCCTATTTAGTGAGACCAAATTAGCTACGAAATTTGTTGTATTCTTTAATGAAAGTAGACTACCCAAATTTGATATAAAAAAACTGAGATTTTTACCTTTCATTTGTAAGGGGAAATTTCAGTGTTTTTTATCCAGTTATTGGATTGCAAACGTCGAAAATACAGCTGATAACATCTACAATAATAGTTGTCAACTAATATATAAAACTGCATTATATTTTTTATTCAGAAAAGTAGGGTTGCAATTTATTTATTTTTTTTGCAAAAAATAATTATTCTTACTAAAATGGATTAAAAACAATGGAATTATTTTCTGAACTACAACAATATCTGATACCTTTTATTCATGATTGACATATGCTCTTGAGGGAAATTATATAAAACAGGGGGAAAACATGATTTAATAAATGAAAACTATCATATAAAAACAACCCAATTTAAATAAGGTACGTTGCATAAACTTATTTGCTATTGGAAATAGTTTTGATGTTACTCACTTTGCTTGAGGTCAAAGTAGGACTATGCACATCGGTTTGGGGATGGAAAGTTGCGGTTGTTTCAAGACCTTGAACATTTGATCCATTGCAAAGTTCTGTTTGTGCATAACAACCAATAGTTTCCTTTTGTACCTTGTCCTTCAATTGCAGGGATAAACATTCCCTACACAAATTGTCCATAGCAAATATAGATCCATAAACATGTCATAACTATGAATCTCCCACCTATATATGGAGCAAGGATATGAATTTGTTTTGATGACGTGTCTACCCCAGCCAATCACAGCACTCCTTAATGATGACTCACATGCTGACTCAAAGGGTAACATCGTAATTTTACAATTTGCCAGTTATATGGGTTTTTTTTTCTGGAACACTCACCCATTCTCTCCCCCCGATCTCATCTCAGCCTCCATATGCTTCCTGGACTTCCAAAATACTGCTTCATCACCGTTTCTTCTCACACCATCGACCAATGATCTCACGGTGAAGAATCAAGGCGGCGGCGTCAACGGCAACCACCGATGATCGCGGAGCAAGGCGGCGAATTCAATTTTATCCGATCGCTTCTCGCAACAAAACCCTACCTTCAATCTACTCAATTCGATGTAAGCACTGTTCATTTCGAATTGAAATTTGGGGGAATTTGAGTTGATACGTTTCAGGAAACGTTTTGAGTTCTAAATTGATTCGTTTTTTGCGATTGAGGCATTTTAAGTTTTAAATTATGCATTGATTTTGAATGAAACGGAATTTGATTCGATTTGAATGGCAGGATCTGAAGGTTAATCTGATAATGACTGATTATTCCATGCCTGGAATGACAGGATTTGAACTGCTTAAAAAAATCAAGGTTTGTGAATCTTAAATCATTTTGATTTTTGAAGATAGAAATTAAGTTTATATTTTCATTTTTCAACAGAATTCTTCAACACTGAGAGAGATACCAGTAGCGATTATGTCATCTGAAAACAGTCTAACTCGCATCGATTGGTATGATTACAATTTGTCTATCCGCTGATTAATTTGTTTATTAATTCACATTATGTCGTGGTTATCCAACTGAATTTACATCTTTCTTCCATTACTGTCGTTCAGGATGAACCTGATTATGCTTATTTGAAGAGACTATATGTGATCTCTTTATCCGTGAAGGTTAGTTAGAATACACTTTTTCCACTAAAAAATATCGTTCATTCTTAAGAAAATTAAAGCGTCATTGGTCATTGATTCTTAGGTCACAACCATCAAAGATAATGACACAAAAACTTGACTGGGACTGCTAGATATGCAAGCATGAATACTCATCTTGGGATTGGTACGCATTGCTTAATAGGTATGAAAAACACACTTTTTTGTAGCCTTGTGAATATTGACTTTTTCTTGGTTGACTTGACTGCATAGAACATAGCAGAATGGATGATTTACATGTTTTGAGGATGTGCATTGTTTTGGTCTAATTGGATCCGTAACACAATTGACAAATAATCTTTTGGTGTGAGATCCGATTCCGGGAGCGAATGGTGGTTGTTGTCGGTGATTTGGTGGTTGATCTGCAAGGAGGTACTGATTTAAACATGTAATTTCTTGTCAAAATTATATTTTGAAATTATCTGTAATGAAGAAAATAATTGGATCCGTAACACAATTGACAAATAATCTTTTGGTGTGAGATCCGATTCCGGGAGCGAATGGTGGTTGTTGTCGGTGATTTGGTGGTTGATCTGCAAGGAGGTACTGATTTAAACATGTAATTTCTTGTCAAAATTATATTTTGAAATTATCTGTAATTGTACTATATATACAATAATCATCCAATTAGTTACTGTTCATTAAGTTTAAAACTGAGTTTGATAAAGCTCCGTCCCGTTTAACATACGTGAACATTTATTTGTCTTTTAGTACTCATATGTGATAATATATAAGAATTTCCTGCAACCTTATTTCCAACGGCAAGGTATGTTTGGTTTTTTTTTTCTCTTAATGCAAATACACGTTATTACTTAATTTCACTAAATCTGTTAATATAATTATTAAATTTTAGAGTTAATAACAACTTAATCCTCAAAATTTGATCATGTTACATGTATATTATTTGATGATTTGACATAGGGTTAATAATGATTTAATCCTTAAACTTTGATTTCGTTTACAATTTAACCCATTAATTTTCTTTTAGGTTTTTATACTGTGACTGGCTTTCTAAAATAGTCACTGTAATTGGTTCATCGGGGTAAATGTCCACATACATACCACATATAATATATGATGATTTGGCACCGATTTGGCATATGATGCAGATGTTATTATTGTAATTATTGTTATTATTACTATGATTATTATTATTTTATTATTGTTCATAAATACAGGATAAAGAATATAAATACAATAAAAATCAAATCTTGATCTCAAATTAAAAGAAAAAAAATGATCTAGAAATCCGCAGCAACGCGCGGACTAACACAACGCTTGTGAAGAAAACATTTTCTGTGATTTAAATGTTTCCTACGATATATTTAACCATGGTCGGTGATGCGATTCCAGTTAGTTTGCTGTGATTTAGTTAAACGTTCTTGCTATACATGAGAGTTGCAATTTGATATTCAGCTTTCTGGTTAACTATGTTCTTTTGGATCTGCGTTTCTAATGAACCGTGTAGATGAATATCTCTCTCTCTCTCTCTCTCTCTGAATCGTGTAATTATCTTCTTGAATGCATGCAATTCAAGTTAGTTCACTGGATGATAGTTATTGCAAGTTCGTTACTTCATATGATTTGTAGTGTACCATCTCTTATTAGTTCATTAGATGTTTTACTTTCAAGCTTATGGAAATTAAAGAAATTTGCAAGAACAAGAAATTTGAAGTCAAAAGTTGTAGATTTTGCTGGTGTTTACTTTTTTTGTTATTATTGATCACATATTATGTCAGTGATATAATTTCTTTATTTCATGCTTAAACTGCATTGATTTGTTGACGATTGTTTTATTTTTGAAGGTTTTCTTAGCCCAGAAGTCAAGGTTCTACTTCAAACAGATTCAAGTCAAGTTTAGAAGAAGACGACATAAAGATATCTTAGATATGATGAGAAAATGGAGCAGGTTTGATTGTAGGCTTTTTTTAATCGTAACCATATGGTAACTCATTAAACACCATATTTATGGTACTAAATGTATTTATGGTGTCGATAATCGTAATTGTGGTTTATTTATAGGAAAGGTATCAGACCATGTAAAAACCGATTTTAAATTATGGTTTATGCCTTTATGGTAACTCATTTAATACCATATTTATGGTATAAGTCTGTAACGATAAATTTTTTTTTTGAACAGCAAGTTAGTAAGTTAGTGGTTTTAGCCTAGACAGTGACATCCACAAGGGGCAATATGTCTTCCCTCGAACCCTCCACCTATGGGGAATAAACCTCACGTCCACGACGGGACTTTAACCAATGACCAATAGGTCATGGGCAATACCTTATTTTTTTCACTAATGGTAGTAGGGTAGAAGCCTTGGGTAGTCTGTAAGAGATTTTCTTATGGTCACAGAAGTTATTATAAATTATGGAAACCATTTATCTTAAAATATGGATACCATAAATTTTGATTGATTCAATTTTATTATTGATTCCATGTTTATATACAGATCAAGGTTTTAAAGTTATTTATTGCGACCAAGATGACAAGTACACTAACAAAACGACGAACGTCGTATACAAATAAGTTTTTTTTTTCATTTTTAATTTTTTTTACAATTGTCCATGTATAATAAAACATTTTATTCATCATTTAAATAATATCTTTTACTATGTGATTTCCTACGTTTTTTGTACTTGCGGACTTACGGATTTTATTTCTTGAAACTAGCCCGCCCATCGGGCGGGTTATGAAACTAGTTAATTATATGATCAAATTGTTTAATTAAGTGAAAATGATTAAACAAATAATACTCGAAACCCAGTTTAGAAGGTTCAGATTTTGCAGGATTAAACTACCAGATAAACGGAGATCAATGATCAACTTCCATGCGTATGCTGATTTTCTAAGAGTGTTCTTGAACAACTATTTTCTAAAATAAATAATACGGAGTAATTGATAAATATAGATGCGGGTTAAATATAGATGTGAAAGGGATTTAAAGTGGGTTAAATGTAGCAGTGAAGATGTAGGGGCAGATGTTTTTTTTTTTTTTTTTTTTTTTGTTAAATGTCATATGACGATGTAAATGGTCTTTTAGAGGATTAAGTGGCCTAATAAATATATATTAATTTCTATTTGAATACTCAAAGGTGGCAACATTAATAAAGACAATGATTGTAGGGAATTGTATTGGATTGTTTGTGTAATGGTGGAATAATGGTTAATTTTGGAACTCGATTTATATGTGAGGTGTTTGTGTAACGGTGGAATAGGCTTTATGTGAGGCGTTTTTTTGTGTGGGTTAAATGACCACATCAACTAAGCAAGTAAATGATTAATATCAGAATACTTAAACGTTTTATAATAAATATATGTTGGTTTAATGGTTATTGTAACGGTGGATTAATGGCTATTGTAATGAATCTCACATTATTGTATCCGTTTAAATGTGCATTAGAAGTGCGTTTCATGTAGATGAAAAACAGTAATTGTAATGAAATAAGTGTAATAATAACAATGGAATTAAATGCAACTTTGATTTTGGAACTCAATTTTTATGTTAATATAGATACGGAGTATATGTAAAGGGAAAAGTGAGTGTGTGGCTGTCACATACCTAAACTTAGGTGTGGAATCATACAAAAACATTGTAGTTTCGGGTAGAATAGTTAAAAATCATCACATAAACTCATTAGTGAATCAAAGTATGTCTAAACTCAAGCCCTAGGTGATCAAAACTTATATAAATCCCCATCTTTACAATTGTCTTAATTATGTTTTTTTTGTAGTGATATTTCAAGTTTCATGTTTCTTGAAATGGTGTTCATATAAAACGCATGTGAATGTGTGTGTATGATTTTTTTTATTGTCCAAGTGTTTTAATATGATTGGAAATTGACAAATGTTTGTAAAATTAAGTGTTTAAACCAAAAACTACATAGTTTTAGGTGGTTCCACACCTAAGCTTAGGTACGTGACAGCCACACACTCACTATCCCCATATGTAAATATAGTTGACTTATGCAAACGGATTGTAATTAAGTGTTAACATAATGTTTCTAACTTTACATCTTAATTTCAAACATTATTTAACAAATTACTACTGACTGACGTTCTAATTGTGCTGACTATATCATTGCATTGACACAATATTAGATGATGTATATGTTCATTGAAATGTGCTCGATATTGAGTACTCGAAATTTGGTGAGTATTATGAGGATGGATAATTATTCAATATTTTTTATTATGATTTAAAATTTATATTTTCTGATGATGATTCAATTTCTCAAAACCAATATTTTTTGCTGTAATCAAATTCTTCTTGATAATGATCAAGATTGATAAAAAAATTTAGTCCTTACGAGATCCTAATGATATCTCTATTAATTGATTTCTCTCACTGAATGAAAATGAATACGAATTACAAAGGGCTTATCTTCAAGCTACACACGTACATGTTAAACATCAATACTACTAAAATACAAAATTTATAAAAAAATATTCTTTCGTTTTTAGGATTAAAAGACTGCTTAGCTGTAATTTATTACAACTCCACATGTGAATCGGGTTTTAAGGCGGAATTTTCTCAGGATCCTCTCTTGCTTTCTCCAGTTTTACTCTGTCTTTTTCACTTCTATTATCCTCTTTTCACCTAGAAAAATAACTAAGTAAGAAATTATAAAATAACCATCATTTTTTTACATGTTATATTTTTTATAAAAGAAAAAAATGTTCCTTCAGCTTTATAGAAGGAAACGATAGATAATCGAACTATTTTCTACACTTTGTCTGATTTATACATTTAACTATGACCATGGCCTCTCGTCGTGAGGCTTCAATCTCCTCGGTGGAAAGACACGGTTGGCACAGCCTTGTCCTTGCAGGCACTCACCGAGGTAGGGGACGAGTTTGAAAATCTCATTGGTGGTATGTTTTGGGGGGGGGGGGGGGGGGGGTTAATTTTTTAATAATTTTTTAAGTGAGTATGAGTTAGTGATATATGTAAGAAAAAGCTTTTAGAAGATTAACCATTGGAGAGGCTTTTTATGAATGAGTTTTTGGTTAGTGGAAAGTTGATGTGACAAAAGTAATAAGTCTGTGAGGTTAACCATGGGGATGCTCTAATAGACTAATACCCTTTTACTCCTAACCTAAAATACACTTTTCGTACCTATTAAACTACATTTCACTCGTAAAATATCTCCAAAAGAAAAAACACCCATTCAAACTTAACTCTCCTCCGCTACCTTCTCTCCTCCGCTACCTTCGACACTGAATTGGTGTAGCCCTTCACGCACCATCACTACTACAGATCGGGTTTGTTGTTGCGGACGTATAAAGTTATATACTGCGGTGGTATAATGTAACCGCAACAACAAATGACAATCGCACTGCAAAAGAAAGAACCGCATCAACAATGCCATTTGTTGTTGCGGCCATGCAGAACCCGCATCAACAATGCTATTTGTTGTTGCGGCCATGCAGAACCCGCAATAACAATTCCATTTGTTGTTGCGGCCATACAGAACCCGCAATAACAATTCCATTTGTTGTTGCGGCCATACATTACCCGCAACAACTACCAAATTTATTGTTGCAGCCTTACTCTAACCGCAACAACAAATTGAATTTTCAGTTTAATTAATTAATTAATTAATTAATTGGCAAACAAAAATAAATTTCATAAAAATACAACGTTTACATTACATATATGTAACAAACTATTACAAACCAAACCAAAACAATGACAACCGAACCTAAATACAAAGCTAACAAACATGCATGTTGAATTCAGAGAAGAGTAACCTTGAAGATAAGTCCTTGACCATTGATTTTTACTGTGCGGTTGTATATTTTTGGGTGCTATCTAAATATATAAGAGCTAGATTTTAAATATAATACACATATATATATATATATATATATATATATATATATATATATATATATATATATATATATATATATATATATATATATATATATATAGTGCCCGATTCAACGCAGAACCGTTTAAAGGTGCAGAACCGCAGAACCATCCGAACATCCAATGTTTTCTATGTTATACATAAGGTGTACATTTCCATACACGTTGTAACACATTTATACATTCAATGTTTCCAATTTTTTATACACATAATATATAAATATATTTATATATTATTTGTATAAAAAATTGGAAACATTGGATGTTAGGATGGTTACAGCGTGTATGCAAATATACAACTTATGTATTATATAGAAAACATTGGATGTTAGGATGGTTCTGCGGTTCTGCACCTTTAAACGGTTCTGCGCTGAATCGGATATATATATATATATATTGTGGAATGATTTTTTTTTTTGTTTATTTCGAATACCTAATATTGCGGTTACTTTATCATGTGTGCGAATAACTAATATTGCGGGTATACCCAATCGGGAGATGTTTCGGCTTATATTCCTACTAATGTAATTTCAAGCGAGCTCAGGCGAGCGATCTCCATCTCGCTTGTTCGATGGAGAGGGAGTAGCTCGTCGGAGAGTTTTTCAGCTGCATCGTACCGTACTATGGGAGGGGTCCGTACCTCCTTTAGAAAAAGATTCTATAAAAGTATTGATAAATAGATACGAATAGAGCAAGAAAAGAAGGAAATAAAAGACGGAAACGCGACCATTTTTTATTTGCAGGTCTTTTCTCATTTGTCTTTTCCGTTGGTTGATGCTGCGTATTGCACACTTGTTATATTTGTTTATATAGTGTTAGTTGAAACCTTCGCATAACTCTAAGCTACGACTATATGATAGAGATCAAAATCAACCAGATGATTTTGAATAGCGCGGTGGAAGCTTTAATATTGCGGTTTCTCTCTTGTTGCGGTCTCTGCGTTTGATATTGCGGTTTCTCTCTTGTTGCGGTCTCTGCTTTTGATATTGCGGTTTCTCTTTTGTTGCGGTTTGTTTATTTAATAGTGCGTAGTTTGTTGTTGCGGTCCTTACCCCGCATTATCAAAGCGTTTTCACCGCATTATCAAAGCGTTTTCACAAACAAAGCACAATTATCCCAATCTCAGCTCTCCCTCTCCAGATTCTTGATCTCGTTCTCAAATATTCAGAATATCTCTCACAATCTCCAAAACTATGGTATGTATCATGTATGAATGGATATGTATATGCATTATTTGCATGCATGTACTGCACTACTGCATTGTATATGTTCAATTTAAAAAATAGATATGTGCAAAATTATAAGGCCTCTTCCAGCAGTGACGAGTTCACAAACTCGTCAATAGAGCACTAGAGCCAGATGTGTCTTTGAGGAGGTGCAGTCGCACATGACCCATATTTTATAGGGGTCCAATTTTATATATATTATATATATATAATCTTAAAATTCAAGCCAACTTAATAATTTAATAGAAAAAAAATTAGAAAATCTAAATTTTTATATAAAATTTGTACTTACGGGGCCCATTTTCGTCTATATGCACAGGGCCTTCGGAATTTCGAAGACGCCCCTGACTAGAGCCACATCACCCTTTTCTCTATCGACAAAAACTGACAAGTTCGTGGCAACATCAACTCATACTAATTAGAAATAATATTAAAAAACTCAACCCCCCCCCCCCCCCCCCCCCGCGTACAGTCTCCCCACTCACAGAGTGCCTACTGACGACTTTAAGAACTCGTCACCACTGCGACGAGTGGCTTATCGACAAGTTTGATGACGAGGGTGTGCCAAACCTAACGAGGTAGGGACGAGTTTTGCATTCCTCAAGACGAGTTTCGGATCAGCTACCCATTAGCATGAGTCTAAAGAATTATATTTATATAGGTGCAAAATTATGTATATACTCCCTCCGTCCCACAAAAAACTTCTCATTTCACTCTAAAATTTTGTCCCACAAAAAACTTCTCATTTCTCTTATTAGATGAGCTCCACACAATAACAAATTATTATTACTAAAGACTCCACAACTAATATCCACTAATTATTTTTCTCTCACCAACTCAATCTTATATTTTAATCAAAAGTATTATCAATGACCCCACCACTAACTATCACATAAAAACTTGTGCAAAAGGTAAATGAGAAGTTTTTTTTGGGACGGAGGGAGTATGTATGTACAGAACAACTATTTACTGCACATAAACTTTTCGAGGTTAGATTGTACATCTTTAAATAAAATCATTAAAACATAAAAAAGCACAATTATTCCTCCATAAGTTTTTTTTTTCCAATTTCAATTCACTTATTTTATTTATAAATAACGATATCTAATTAAGTTTAATTTTAAAAGGATGGGGCAAACAACATTCTGCTAAGCTAATTACCTTTTGTAGTTACATTCATCTAATTTTAAAAGTATTCTCATTATAATAGTCTTCTCAGGTAGCTAAATTTATACTCAAAATGTATGAGAACTAACTATTTGTGGTGGTCATGTTTGAACTTTCATTTGATCATCGGATGGGTGGATATTCATCGAGGAAGCGATCGAAAATGTTAGCCCTTGCTATCTTCATATCACAAGATTTACATTCATCTAAAATAATTTAATTTTAAAAAAATACTAGTAATTCCCATTGGATCTAATTATTCCAGAATCATTTGTCTTTTAGTTATTCTTTAAGTTTCATGCATTGATGTCCTCTGTCATCTCCATCATCTTTAACGAATAGCAAAACCCAAAACAAATTTATACATTTTGTGTCATCCATAGATCCAAACCTCTTTTTAGCTTTTCATTTTACCAAATCTTTTGAGCTTCAAAAGAAAAGAAAAGAAAAGGGTGAACTTTTCCCTCTAATTATTGTCATGGATCCGCCGGTGAACATCAGCACCGCCGAGCAAATCATCCTCCGGTGGGACTCCACCGCTAATGAAGACGCCAGAATCCGAATGATCTTCGAAGGTGATCGGGATGAAATTAACCTTTACTTACAAGCCGTCGATCAAATCCAACGATCCATGAACTCAGCTTCACTCTCAGACGACGAGTCAAAGAAAGTCAACAACGCAATCCAGATCGCCATGGCTCGTCTAGAAGACGAATTTCGCAACATCCTCATCACCAAATCAACTCCAATCGATACCGAACCACTCACCGAGTCAATACTGTTGACTCCGAGAACCACACCGAGGACCAGCAGTTTCCGGAGTGATTCGCCGGAAAATGACGACAGCAACAACGGAGCAAAAAATGAATCGATTTCCGCAATCAGTTCCGCTTCATTTACCGATCGTAACGAGCGCAGTGCAACATTCGCAAGCTGCAGATCTATGAACAGCATTCGCGAACAAGATCTCATCCCGCCGGAAAGCATTTCAGATCTCCGATGCATTGCCGAACGTATGATCGCCGCCGGGTACTTCCGAGAGTGTGTTCAAGTGTACGGTAGTGTAAGAAAGTCTGTCGTAGACGGAAGCTTCAAGAAGCTTGGAGTTGAGAAGCTCAGCATCGGCGATATCCAACGGCTGGAATGGGAAGCGTTGAACGCCAAAATCGGACGGTGGATACGAGCAGCAAAAGTATGCATTCGAGTTTTATTCTCGAGCGAGAAGAAATTATGCAAGCAGATATTCGAAGATCTAGGAACATCATCCGCCGATGATGCGTGTTTCATGGAAACCGTTAAATCTCCGGCGACACAACTTTTTAATTTCGCGGAAGCCATTAGTATAAGCCGTAGGTCGCCGGAAAAACTTTTTAAGATCCTAGATTTACACGATTCGTTACTGGAGTTGTTGCCTGACATCGATGATGTATTTGATTCAAAACCAGCTGAATCAATCAGATCTCAGTCAACTGAGATACTTTCTAGACTAGCAGAAGCCGCTAGAGGGATGCTATCGGAGTTTGAAAACGCCGTCCTTCGAGAACCATCCAAGGTTCCGGTTCCCGGAGGTACAATTCATCCGTTAACAAGGTATGTAATGAATTACATAAGCTTGATTTCAGATTATAAACAAACATTAGGCGAATTAATCGTGTCTAAACCTACAACCGGATCTCGGCATTCCGGCGATTCAATTGCTCCCGAAATCGATTTCACCGAACACGAAGGTCAATCGCCTCTAGCGCTCCATTTAATTTGGATAATATCGATACTGCATTTCAACCTAGAAATCAAATCAAAACATTACAAAGACAATTCATTAGCTCATCTGTTCATCATGAACAATGTTCATTACATCGTTCAAAAAATCAAAGGATCAATGGAATTACGTGAAATGATCGGCGATCAGTACTTAAGAACTCTCACTCGAATCTTCACACTCGCTGCAACAAATCATCAACGAGCAACTTGGATTGGGGTATTACATTGCTTAAGAGATCAAGGATTACATTCAACCGGAAGTTTCTCATCAGGTGTTTCAAAAAGTGCACTGAGAGAACGATTTAAATCATTCAACGCAATATTTGATGAAGTTCATAGGACACAATCGTTATGGTTAATACCTGATGAACAGCTTCGTGAAGAGTTAAGGATCTCCATATTGGAGAAACTGGTTCCTGCTTACCGATCGTTTATCGGGAGATTTGGGAATCATATATCTGATAATTATATCAAGTACTCTGTTGAAGATCTTGAGAACGCTGTGTTGGATTTGTTTGAAGGTTATGCTTCTTCTCAGCACTCTAGGAGAAGATCACAGTGAAAGAAACAGAATATTGTAGGATACCATTCTTTGATTATTTTTGGGCAAATTATACGAAAATGTATCCAACTTTATACGAATTGTTACTGTATGTATTGGGTTATGAAACTTACATTTTAACTTAACTAACTTTCATTTTATATTTTTTGTACCATTTTGACAAATTACATTGTTTTAATACTAGATGATGTCATCACAAGGTATTTCCAGGCAAAAATGTATTTTAATATTTTAAATTTGATAGAGTAGATAAATAATTACTCTGAATTATTAAAGGTGCAACATGATAACCTTAACTTGATAAAATGATCGATTTGGTACCATGACTCACTAATTTGGTCTTATTTTTTCACGTGATTTATACTAATATATTGAGATGAACAATTTTATTATTATGTCAAAAGCTCCGACGAAAGTAAGTTAAGTAAGAAAACGCGATAAAATGAATGTGTCAGACTACTAAATCGATAAATTTATCAAATTCAGAATACTATGTTGAACTTTTAACCGTTCAGGATAGTATAAAATCTGATCAGCCGTGTAATAAAATGTATTCTCAAAAGTTAGTTACATTTGAAAGTAAGTTTTAAATAGAAATATTACAAAGTCCAATATCCCAAAAATACGGTTTAACAAAAACCATTTAAAAGTTTATCAGAGTTTAAAACCGGTCTTACAAAACAATATCATAACCATAGGATAAACGGGATCTACCTACGAGCTCCCGAGCTGATCAACACTAGGCCACTTCTAACGGGACCTTCTAATCCATCGATCCTGGACCTGAGTACATAGCCACAAAAACAAAGTAGTACGTGAGACAAAATAGTCTCGTGAGGTACATGGGTTTTTCGACCCATTCTCAAATATTATAAAAGTCATAATATTCATTTCTTTTCTTAAATCACTTATTAATTATCAATTTATATTCTTACCGCTTATTCGTATTTACTAGTAAGCTAACCGTAAGCTTACCCATCATATAATCACATACATGTAAGCTACCCATAAGCTTACTCCTTTTATCACATACGTAACGGGTCATCCCGAAGCAAACTCCCCCGATGTGGGTTATCATCACAAGATCACATGGTAATTGGGGTTCTCCCAAACTTACTTAGATCTCCAACTCCCCCGTCTCGCGGGTTATCGTAATCCCCCTTTTTATCGGGTTATCATAGTCCCCCTATTGTCGGGTTATCGTTCACATAGATATACTACCCTTGCGCAGGGAGGTACCGCCCCAAGTAGTAATCTCAACTCCCCCACGAATGAGTTATCGTTATCCGGATACTTTGGTTACACACATTGAACATCAAATACGGGCCTATGCCCCACCAATTCATAATCAAACACAAATTATAATACATCTATTCTAATTATCATATTATTCTCTTTCTTATTCAATTTCGATATTGACTTTACCAAGTCCTTTATTAAATAAAACATATTTATCATTTATCAACATCATATTACTTTAACTTCTCTTTTGACTAATATACGAATCTAGTCACTTTATACTTATTTTCCTAGCAATTCAATCACTACTTTTATTAGTATAATATACTAATCAACATTGGATACTTGAAAATCATTGTCATTAGCTTTATTAATACATATTATTAATAAATCAAATATCTTACTTTCTAATTCATACTCTTAATCATACATCATATTAATAAAGGATTATTAATCACTTTTTCATTATCAAAATCTCTTTCAAAATCATTAGTCATTTAGACATACTTAGATAGTCTAATATTGGTATTTTCATATCTTTTCAATCATATCTTTATTAAAACATTTAATTAATAAAGACTCATAAAACATTATAGTTTTCAAAATTATTTGCTATGTACTCAGCAAAAGTCTCATGTACTCACCTTAGCCAAGCTAAATCCAGATCGTGTTTACCAACACGAATCCTTGCTCTCCAACTTGTGAAATGTCACCAATCTTTAGGTCTTCTTGACCTATCATCCATATCATCATAAAATCTAGTTATTATCCATATCTAATCACTAATCAATCCATATTAACATTCCCAACCACCAAGTTCATCCAACTTGGTGGAACCTCAAACCCTAGTTCAAGATTTCCTTCAATAATCCCAAATCCAACTTGTACACATTGATTACAAGCTTACAATGAGTGTTCTACACCCATGATTAGTCATCTTCCCCAAAGATGACAAGGTTGGTTGTCCAAACCACCCTTTTTACCCAAATGAAGCTCACAACTAGTTAGATAACATCAACAATCAAGAAATCTTACCTTTGATCTTTAGATCCTTCAAGATGGTGAAGATCTAAGCTCCAAGACACCAAAATCGCTCACTCTCTCTCTAGAATTCGGCTGCACAAGTTAGGGGTGAAAAATGAGTAAACCCTAGCTTTTTCCCGTTTTTATTTTGTACCTGAAGAGTTCGCGCCGCCGAACCCCAAGTTCGCGCCACGATCTTCCCGTGTCGCGAACTCTTCGCGTCGAGAATCTGGTCGCGAACTTCATGCCTCAAAACCCCAAAGTCTCTGGTCGATCTTCGCGTTCGCGAACTATAGTTCGCGCAGCGAACCCATGCTGGCAGCTAGGCTGCAACTTTTTGTTGTCCAATTCGACCCGGTTTCGACCTTAACCATATCAAACGGTGTCCAAATGACACGAAACCAATTTCCACGTCTTTTAAACGATTTATCCTTATTTATCATATTTTTTTCATAATTTATTTGATTCAAATTTCGGGTCGTTACAATTATCATTTTGTAATAAGAGATTTTATTGTTTTTTATTAAATGTTCTTATTTATCTTACTAATCATTTAATTAATATAAATATTTATATCAAATGATGAAATTAAGAAAGAAAATTAATATATTACACATGTCAATAATTTTATTTTATTAGTAGAAGGATTAAGCATGAGGATTTAATATAAAATAATAAGTTTTTTTTAGAGAAATGATAGTCGGAAGTAATATAATTTCTTTTTTTTAAGGTTTTGATAATGACAGCCCTTATGGATGTCACTAAGTGCATAAAATGTTGTACAATGGAGTAGTTCCTGAAATTCAGGAGTCAGTTGAAGATTAAAATACAAATACTTAATGCATGTCTTATGACAGCCCTAAGAGCTGTCATTATCAAAACCTTTTTTTAAGAGTTTTGTTAATAACAGCCCTAAGGGCTGTCAATAAGAGGTGGTTACGTGCATAAATCGTTTGTACTTTTAGTAGTGGGGAATGATTCCTAAAATGAAGGGGCGGTTATTGATTATTGTACAAGTTTTTGATGCATGTCTTGACGTTTTGTTTTAGTGACAGCTGTCATTATCAATTTCTTTTTTTTTAATAGTAAGGAAATTACTTCTTTAAGCTATATACGAAAGTCGTTGGTAGTTTCTTACATGTAGAACGTTGACATTTCGACTCGTTTTCCATATCTATTTAAGCCAGCATATTCCGTAACCACGGCTTGCACAAATTTGATCGTCTTATGCTACAATTTTCTGTTTTTTGCATTCCTTATTACTCCTGATTAGCATTTAATTTCATGTTTTGAGTTATCAACCTCAGATTTTGATAGAAAATTTAACTTCAATCATCAAAGTATTGACAACGCCGGTGAAATCAAACCGAAATGACAATTAATTCAGCAACCGGAATCATCTCTCGGTGGCATTCCACCGCCGTCAGTAACCATTTCATTTTCCACGACCGCCGCGAAGAAATTGCTCCCTATTTACAGGCCGTAGAGGAAATTCAACAGATGATCAACTCTTCTGTGTCGGAAGATGAACGGAAAGAAGCGGAATCGATGATACAGATCGCCATGTCTCAGCTCGCCGGCGAGTTTCGCAATATCCTGAAAGTCAACGCAAAATCAAACTCATCTCTAAACCCTAACACTAACTACACCGAATCAACAACAATGACGGATAGTGCTTCCAGTAGT
Source organism: Calendula officinalis (assembly GCA_963853835.1). Classification (NCBI taxonomy): domain Eukaryota; kingdom Viridiplantae; phylum Streptophyta; class Magnoliopsida; order Asterales; family Asteraceae; genus Calendula; species Calendula officinalis. Next base: position 3,207,580 of record OY970834.1, read on the forward strand.
TACGAAGTGTATGAAGATGATTACATGAACAGTAATACAATGAACACAGATGCGATTAATGATCTCCGATGTATCGCCGTGAGGATGAATTCCTCTGGATTTCTTCACGACTGTTTGAAATTGTATGTTAGCGAACGTAAATCCGTCATTGATGCGGCTTTTCATCGTCTGAACCTCGAGAAAATGAGCAGAAATAGCGCGCGTAGATTGGAGTGGGGAGTGTTGGAATCGAAGATAAAGATCTGGATCAAATCTGCAAAAATTTGTTTCAAATATTATTTCCAAAACGAGAAGCGATTGTGTGAGCAAATCTTCCACGATCTCGGAAACAACACGGTTGATTCGTGTTTCATGGATATCGTTGCAGATCATACGAATCAACTGTTGGAAACTGTTGAAGCATTTAGTTGCACTCGTCCTGCATCCCAAAGGCTTTTCAAGATCTTAGATTTACTCGATTCATATTATGGTTTAATTCCTGAGATTAATAAGTTATTTGATAAACAATCTTCAGAGTGGTTGAGAATTCAAGCTTCGACCCAAGTTCTCCCGAAACTTGCTGATAAAATGAATGAAAATTTGACACTGTTTGAGAATTCTGTAGTTAAAGAGCAGTCTAAAGTTGTTCATGGTGAACCGATTCACCAGTTGTCGAAATATGTGATGCCTAATCTTTACAAATTATGTGATCATAAGAAAACTATGATGAGCTTCTGTCTACCTAATCTTCCATCTACAGATGCTGCTGGAAATCAGTCAGAAAATTTAGGGTTTGAAGAGGAAAATCAGTTTTCTGATCATGTTGTTTGGATCATAACAAGTTTGGTGTCAAATTTGGAGGTTAAAGCAATGCACTGTGAAGATCCACCCGTTGGTCATTTCTTTGCTATGAACAACTTCCGTTACATCATTCAGAAGATCGAAGGACGGTTAGACTTAAGGGAAATAGTTGGAGATGAAAAGTTTAACGAATTACATGAGAAATTTAAACACGCGAAAGCTGAATTTCTGAAATTAACACTTCATGTGGCGTTGAGGTGTTTGAGAAATGACGGATTGAGTCGAAATGGGATTTTGTCTTTTAGGGTTTCAAGATTGACTGATAGATTGATGAGATTCAATGGCGAGTTTGAGAAACTTGGAAAACGTCTTGGGAAATTAGTTGTTTTGGATTTTGGGCTTGCGTTGGAGCTTTGTGAATCGATTGTTGGTATTTTGGTGGTTGCTTATTCTTCGTTTCTTCTTCGTGTGAAGAATGTGGGTCGTTTGGAGATGCATGTTAAGTACACTGCTAAGGGGCTCGAATCTGAAATCCAAAAGTTCTTCATTTGCAACCCGAACCGATGATCATTACCCATTTATTATTGTTTGTTGATGATTAAGTATTTGTTATGAAGTTATATTGCAGTCTTACAGAAATCTTTGTATAGTCATGATTTTTTTATACAGCAGGAAAAAAAAAGTTTGTAAATTTTAATGGATATTCCAAGAAGGTACTAAATCGACCATTTTGTCAAGTTCAGGGTATCATGATGCACTTTTAATAGTTCAGGGTAGTAGAGCATCTAATCAGCCAATTCATGGTACTAAAATGCATTTGACCTATAATGAATTTATATCATCATGCAATAATTTGTGTTACTAATTAAACATTACCATAAGAGCCATAAAAATTTTTCTTGGGCGTCCTCTTCGGATTCTGCAAATATACGGAATTTCAACACCAGAACCACCAAGAGAATCTTGACGACTGACAAGAGGTATCCTAACGGGCTGGATATTATGAATGGGCCTGACCCGGGCTCGTGACCCGTTTCCAGAACTTTTGAGAGAAGAAGAAACTGTCAGTTCCATTATTTTCCCATGTGTCAGATTCAGAAACTTCTTCAATATAACGTTTTGTGGGCTTCCTAACTCTTTTAGATCCACTAAAATCATCTTCCATTTGAATATTGTTATCATGTTTTCCTTCAAAAGTTTTTATTTTATTATTTTGGATTATGAAGGTGGTAGCTGAAACATCACAAGAATCAGATAAACCCATTGAAATCCTTCTTTTGAGCCATTGTTTGTCCTTAACAGACGTTTCTCTACCAAATGTAGCCTTAAAAGTCGCATGTAATTCTCTAACTGAAAGATTGTCAAGACATAACATTGTTGAAGTTGACGGTTCACTTTCAGTTGACCCTAGTTGAGGGTCTGTTTGCTTTCTAACCCTAGTTTGGTCAATCTGACCATTGACCGGAGTTGACTCTGATCGAATAACTTCCTGCAGTTACTTGCACTGCTAAATGCAAACTTCAATCTAATCAATTGCAAATAGAGAGAAAACAAGATGTTGAAAACAAAACAATACCTCAAATTGGGGATTCAATTTGCTGATATCAACTGCTGTGTCAACTTCTGCATCAAATTTCAAGAGACCTGTGATATTTTACATGTAAGAGAATTAAAAAAATAAAGAAAAAAGAAAAAGAAATAACATTTATCACAAAAAAAAAAGCCACAAGAAAAAAAAAAAAAAACTAGAGATACCTTCACAGAACTCCTGAGCAAAAGTGTCATCATTTGAAGTGCAGACTGCAGTCTGACTGTTGTCCAGAACAAATTGCAGTGAACTTTTATGATCAATTAAATCCTCAACATTCATTACTTCATCAATAGTTGCAGGTATATATATCCCATCACCTACAACCTGAAAAGTAGACAAAAGATCAAATCGACAATCGTTGATATTAATTGTGATAAAAAAGAGATACAATTGGCAACATCTTCAAACATCGTTAACACCTTTGTAAATTTTTGTAGCAATTTCAACGTCCCAATCATCTGATTATAAACATATCATCAGAAATCTATGACCTATACAGTTAACTGTCCTCAAATTCTATGGGAGAAGCCTGTTTTTAAGCAATTTGTCATTTCCTATATGATAAGATGAGCTGTCATATAATCATATATCAATTCAGCATTATGATACAAAGACACAACTAATCGAATGCTTTATTGATAATCCTGGAATTGGAGAACCAGGTTTCTCCCTAATAACAATGAAAGACAAATAATAATACTAAACTTCTCAATGACCGAATATCAGTGGCCTCCTTAAATAGAGAACCACGAACCCCTAAACCTAATAGGAAAAGATAAACCATACCTTATATTTAAATAATAATTATCTGATAATGATACTTATCTAATCTCTTAGGATCGTATCAAATTATCAATGTGCAAGTATAGTGTTCCCTTTACAGCTAAAATCATCATCCATGACAGATAACACTAGCAGCAAAAAGAACACAATGGTCTTTCCTCATCAAAGAATCTTCTCAGCTAAATAATTAATTTTATGTAGCAAATACATAACCCTAACAAATTGAATTGCAATTTACCCGAAATCTGCTTTGAGGAGTCAGAACAAGTAATTACAATCGCCGAAGTACCCTCTAGCTTACTTTTAACGATTTCTTCAACTGTTGTAATGTGCACCAACACACCGTAAAATGATAGCAGTACCGATCGATTTGAACGCTGTAACTAGTGATCCCGCCAAAACTTCGATTCAGTTGCTGGAAATACGAAAATTGAATCTCCTCCCCCAATCAAAATCCAAACTAATCAATCTTATTCATTACTATGAGCTGTCATTATCAAAACCCTTAATTTTAATCAATAAATTACAGTTTCGGAATTGAAAGTGAAATATAAATTGGGTTGCATAATGTGGGGTTAGCATCCGGATAGCTTTCTTGAGTCGTGTCCTGATGGTACTTCTACAATAGGCCACAATTTTTATATCATCTATCATAATTATTGTATAACATGGTTATACAGTTAATTGTAAAATTTATACAGTATGGTATACAAATTAAAAGTTGTGGTGCCAAAATGAATTCCCTTCTACAATAGGATAAAAGGAGTGTGAATTGACAGATTTGCCCATACAATTTTCACTTGTTCTCCTTCAGTTGTTGTTTGCTTCAAGAATGGTGGGCCCAAGGGGTTTTTTTTAGTACGCTATTTAGTACTCCTTCCGTCCCACAAAAAACTTCTCATTTGGCTTTTGCACAAATTTTTAGATGATAGTTAGTGATGGGGTCATTGATAATATTTTTTTATTAAAATATAAGGTTGGATTGGAGAGAGAAAAATAGTTAGTGGATATTAGTGGTGAGGTCTTTAGTAATAATAGTTTTTTTTATTGTGTGGAGCTCATCAAATATGAGAAATGGGAAGATTTTTGTGGGACAAAAATTTAGAGTAAAATGACAAGTTTTTTGTGGGACGGATGAAGTATTTTGTATGGGTATTCATATTTTATAAAGGGGATGATTTTTACACCACAACTTTTATGGCATGTACCACAATCATTGTTTAGTTTGGTTGTAAAGTTAGCTGTGAAACTTGTATAATGTGTTATAGGCATTAAAACTTGTGGTGTTGAAATGAATTCTCATTTTATAATGATGGTATTACTAGCATGAGTGTAACAGTTGTAGTGTTAGTTAACGTGACACTGATGTTGTAAAACGGAAGTTGTCGGTTGATGTCACGGTTAAAGACCTATTATTTGGACAATTAGACATGTAACAAACCAGTGCGTTTTACTTTGCGCGATGTCGCGGGGATTTTCATACGATATTCAATATACTATTTGCTAGGGGTGAGCTCGGTCCAAAAACCGAACCGAAACCGATAACGATGAATTTTCAAAACCGAAACCGAACCGATAACATGTTATCGGTTTTGGTTCGGTTCGGTTTTTTACGCCAAATGTTCATCCTTTTCTGAAAACCAAATTGAACCGAACCGAAACCGATAGAACCGAAAACGATGGATTTTCAAAACCGAAACCGAACGGATAACATGTTATCGGTTTCGGTTCGGTTTGATTTCGGTCGGTTTTTGGTTCGGTTTGGTTTTTTCAGTCCAAATGCTCACTCCTACTATTTGCAGACATTCATACAATACACAGGAGATTGTTTTATATTAAAAAAAAAGATATATTTTCAAAATATTTCCAGGGGTTCAAACTATACAATTTATCTAGATGTCAAGATCAAGTTTACATTTCAACTAATCTTAGTTTATTGAATTTCTATTTATCCCATCCTTTTTAAATTTAAATATGTAAATACACATCCTTTAGTTATTAATTATGGTGTAAGAGTGTTTGTAACTTATATCAACTCAAAAAACCTTATCGTAAATTTGAGATAAGCTAGTTTCTTATTTAAGAATTTCTAGTCTTTGGTAAAACCAAATTTGTATACGAAAAATTGACTTTGTTTTAAATGACGTGCTTTTATGGATACTTATCTTAAACTTAAGTTAAAAGATCAATAAAAGTATTGAACTCGGGGTGCTGGGTTTGCCCGCTTATGTGGAGCTCGAACTCGGGGTGCTCGCTGAAAAATTATGAGTAGGCTTCCGTTATTTCATTTGCCGTTTCCAAAAAAGATCAATAAAAGTATTGAACTAATTAATATTTCATAGGTAATTTGCACACCATCGAATTTACCCCATACTATAGAATTAATTTATTGAAATTTAACCGCAAATTTGATCGATATACATACATAATAAGTAGTGAAATTTCTCTACATAAATACACCACTTGTACCACCTGCAATGTACCTGTTAACCCAATCTAAAGTTATGGGGTCCTCATTTGAGAAATCGAAAAACTCGTCAACATTAAAATTGAATTTTGAAGATTCAATCCCGTGTTTTTCGATAGCGGTAATATCGTCTTTTTTCATCTCCTTGCAGACCATCTTTCTTCGATCGTTGGTTTGTTTTTCCGTTGTTTCATTCTTTTTGCTTAAATGAGAATTCCAATAATTTTTTATCTCATTATCAGTTCGACCTGGAAGTCGTCCCGCAATTAGTGACCACCTAATAATCAAGTATAAGATTTAATAAAGTTAAAAGGGAAAATTACACTAGAATGTATCTAAGTATACACGTTTTTTAGTATGTATTATACTTCCCAAACTTATTTTTTAATGTATCGGTTTTTGCCACGTAGATTTAAAAAACGTATATTTACTTTTTTACTTTTTTGATGTACTGAACTTTCCAATTCCTACTATTTATGTATCAATTTGAATGGTATCAAAACATACAGATTTTGGAAGTTTAGTATACAATAATACGATATATTAAAACATAAGTCCGAAATATGATCATATGTATAATAACGAGTGTAATAGGTGCTCGTGCTCCGTTACGGATTGTTTTTCTTTGTTTATACAGTTTCAAAGTAATATAAAAAGTTCTTCTAAAAACTTAAATATGTTATTAACTTTTTAATCTTATTTTCGTTGGTTATAATACTAAATAAAATTTGCTCGTCTATAGAAATATAAAAAAAAGAAGAAAAAAAAATGTGAACAATATAATTTTAGATTCGCTTTTCCATATATATAACTTTTAGATTATAATAAAAGTTCACGTAATATAATTTTGGCAAGATTAAAAAAACTTTTTACAATTAATAATTAGATGAACTGAATGAATTTTTAGCATGAATGGGCTTTGCCAGTCCAAGTAATCTAGAGCAGCCCAACAAACCACTTCCAATTAGAAAAGAAAAAAAGAAATGAAAAAACCAACCAATGAAAATATTGTGAAGAAAAAACCAACCAATGAGAATATTATGAACAGTGGTATCCTATCACAATTGTATTATAAGGGTAATATGCCAATGTGTATACACACACTCCTATATTCCTATATAGTTTGTCCTAAAGTAAAACTTATATGAAATTTGTTTAAGATACAAGTTATTGTTTCCTAGTAAATCTTACTTTTTATTTTCTTAATCAATTGATTAATACAAGTCTTAAAATCAAATAATGAAATTTTAAAAGAAAATTAGTGAAATTCTCATGTCAATCATTTTATGTGTAGGATGATCAAGTAAAAAAATTTAATAGAAAACATACATTTTTTCTTTGTTAAAATGCCCATATGATTCCGGCCACATAACCTCTAACCGTAGTAATTTACCTGTTACCTAAAAGTTTATGAAGCCTAATAATCAAATCCTCTTCTTGATCTGATATATTTCCTCTCTTGATATTCGGTCTCAAATAATTCAACCATCTTAACCTACAACTCTTTCCACACCTCTGCAAACCTGATAATTAATTTAACAAAAAGTTATAAGCTGGTTGTAAAACTCACTCTCAAAACTTAGCTTGAACTAACAGATAGTTTCATATTCGTACCTGCTTTTGCTGCAATAACGGTCCATTTTTTAGGATCGTGTATCTCGATAGCTACAGCTAGCTTTTCGTCTTCTTCTAATGTCCATGCTCCCCGATTGATTTCTTTCTTTCTCGAATCGTTTTTCTTCGATCCCGTGATGTTTGAAGCACTCATGTAGTCGTTTATATGAACACGCGGATGATTGCATATGTTTGTGGTTTCGAGTGATTTCTTGTATGAGTTTTGTGTAGAGTTTAGAAAGATGTTTTACAGGGAGCACTTAGAACTAGTGACATATGTCTATTATTAAAACAAATGGACTGGTATTTATGTGGTTATTGTAAACTTATAATAATGTGACACCACTTCGTAGGAGGTCAGAAAACAACAAAACGTTCTTTGGGTTGTCTCAAAATAAATGCAATATAGTTCACTTTTGTTAAACTATTTACAGGCCCGGTTGGATCATTATCGCAGTCATCCAGGATTCACAAAATTCTAGGGTCTATTTTCAAAATTCTAGGGTCTATTTTCAAAAAAATTAATCTATATGTGTGTACGCGCACGCCTACTTGTATCAAGGTAAATCAAATAAAATGTTGAAAAATGACTCATTGATTATCCCAAAAGAAATACATTATGATTACCAAAATAATATTATAACAATAATAATCCAAATCTTTAAATAAAATAATTAAAAAGGTTGTACGCATAGAACATGAACCTTGGTAGATTATTTACTCATTTGACTCATTCAACCATTATCTTTTAGCTAGTTCAATGCTTATTGAGATAAAGAAAAACGGAAATCAAGTTATTAATAAGTAAATTAGTCAAAATTGTTGCCACTTATATATAGTACTCTATTCATTTAGATTTGTGAAAACTATATAGAAATGTATCAAACTATATACGAATTGTTATCGTATACTCGTATGTATTGGATCACAAATATTACTGTCACTTGTTGGAAAAGTTTTAAACTGTAGTCCATATTATGTTGTTATAATCACTTTTTTTTTGGTAACTTGGTTTCCGACCCGTTTTGCAAGCCAATTAATCACATGGTGATAACCCACTTTGCGGGTAGCCCCGAGTCGCCGTGGTTGAACCATTGTGGCCCCAAAGTGGTATTTTTTATTGCTTATACGGATTGAACTTGAAACGTTATGAGAATTTCATCTTTTTAACGAAACAAGCGTTACCACTAGATGACCACGCTTGTGGTTAATATAATTAAAGTTCAGTTTGGAACAATGCTGTTCTTACTAATCTGATTGAAATTTGTTTTTCTCATAAAAGTGCAAACAAAAGTAAGCAACCAAATGGTTAGGTTAGGATTATGTTTTTATTAAGAGGTTAGGTGAAATAATGACAATCATTATATCAATCATAAGTTTTTATAGTACCAAAATAGCATCCCCGGTACACTTTCTTCTCTCCAATAGTTTTAAATGTTGTCATAATAAATATTTAACCGCAAAGAATGGAATTATATGATGAAATGGATCATAAAACGATGTCGATAGTTCTAGGCAAATGTACAGTTTGTTTGACCCATAACAGAAACAAAAAAAACACCTACAAAGAGTATAAAAAACTTTTAAGGATTGTAAATTAATTTAAACCGGTATAAATATCCAAGATATATTGACATCAATTTCCTTGTCAAACATGCATCAAGGGCAATATTGTAAAAGACTATATTGTTGTGCAAGAAAACGGGCAAATGTTCTACTTACCGGGATGGTGTTTTCACGACATGTTCCTGTAGCTTCTAACTACTAGTCGTCCCACGAAGATTGTTAGATGAATTTTCATAAGTTGCCATTGGTTTTTTCCCTTAGATTTTTAATCTTCATCACAAAGACTTCTAGAGTGATTGTTTTTTTCCCTACTTTCTCCCAAACATGATTAACTGTAGAGTTATGATGTGATTGATTATGTTTGTGACCCCAAAACACGTCATGTCATGTAAAATCAATACTAACTGATGAATCCATCCCACATTGCTGACATACAACTGACGTGTTAGGTTCTTAAAACCAAGACTTATTGTGGATCATGTTAGAATTTTGCAGTTAAGTGTGATTGAGCGAGATTAACACTATATATGGTTGACATATGGGAAGTTTTTATATCTAGTTGTGTTTCAAATGCAACCCAAATAAAACTTTAAATAGTATATCAAATGTTGCTTACTTATTTCATAACGTTGGACACAATATCCAACAAATTAGTACTAGGTGTCTCCTACTACTACAATGAAGAAAGACAAATATTTGAAGCCAACAGAGTGTACCATGGATAAGGGGTTTGTCCAATGATGACATGATGTCGGTGTAAGTAGCTTTCATAACCATTCACTCATGTTTTTTTATCAAGTCCGACTAAAATTATGACCATTCATTTAGAGTTTTTTTATTTCTGTATTTTTTAGTTTAGCCGAAAACAAAAATAAGTAGAACTTGTAAATTCAGATTAATTTAACGCAATCAGCTTGATAATAATAATAATAATAATAATAATATAATAATTAAGAACAAATGTCATAAAATAATGATAATAATCATATATAAACAGTGGACATGTTTTGCTAATTATAAGAGCAATACATATTTTTAAGACGAGAATTAGTCTGGAGAATGAGAATTGACTCTTTTATTTGGTAACACAGAGACTTCAATAGAAAATTGTAACAGAGAGTCATTTCTCTTGTTTGGTACACCAACAAAATCAATAAAGAATTGTATCAACTTTATCATTAGTAAACATATATATTTTTCACAACAATCATTATTAAAACATATAATATATAAAAATATGGATAAATTGATAATGAAAATACATTAATAAAATTAATAATAAAATCTAGGGACATGTATACATACACTCCAAATGCATAAGGTACAAGTCATTGCAACGTAACTTGGATATAAAATATCAATAACTAAATAAATAAATTAAACAATGGCAATTGTAGCTTTGGTATGCATTTATCAAACATAATTACTTAATCAAAGAAATATGAATGAAAGCTAATGTAATTAGCATTCATCAAAGTACTATGCAGCCTCTAACAACCTAAACTTAACATAAGTAGATAATCGATCCAATTTATGTAAAACAGCTTTCGAGTCTCGAGCTATCGGTCATACATCATATATAGATAACATCTGGTCCAAATTGATAAATCAGCATCTTTATCCTACTCATATGTTGCAATAAGACAATGGTCATTAAAAAACATATGAATGACATAAACATGCTTGATTTATTAAAGTATTAAACCATATACAGCTCTTGCTGCAAAGAAAAAAAAACATACATAAAAAAGCCCCTAAAAAATTATATATTTATCTTGACTAGCTCATAGCAGTTCTTCGTACTTAACAATCAACAATAAGAAAACCGGCATCTCAATTGGATCATAAACGAAAAGCAGGTCACTTTACTTATTTTGTGGCAAGAACTTCACTGTTAAATAAAGATGCTTGGCATATTAAACTAATAACACAAATTCTCCTTATTTCCTTTTCTCAATGCAACCAAACAAGTGATTTGGATGCTCATTTGGTAATTAAAAAAAAGTCTTCTACACTTCTAGCGCTATACTAGTTGCTAAAAATCTTGTCCGTTCAAAAAAAGATGTTGCTAAAAAGCTCGTTGTTACAATTGGACTATTAAATTTTTTCATACTATTGGTAATGGTAAATGCACATGAATGTGGTATGATAATTGGAGTTCCGCTGGGCCTCTGTGCAGATTTTTTAGCAAGAGACACATTTATGAAGCAAAGGTTAGGTGATGATGTTACCGTAGAGAAAATGATTCAAAATGGTGTGTGGAATTGGCCCTCTGATTGGATGAATGCTACCCCTAGTACTCAAAATATAGCTGTCCCTGTGATTAATAATTCTAAAAATGATGGTGTTAAATGGAAGATGAATGATGGTAAGCTTGTGGATTATTCCACCAAAAATGCTTGGGAGAGTCTTATTATCAAGGTTCTAAAAGGCGCGTCATGGCGTCGCCAAGGCGTGAGGCGCGGCGTCGACGTTACGAAACAGATCATGACGGCTGGACTAGGCGTGGCGTGAGATAAGGCGTGATAAGGCGCGCCTTATGGCGAGTTTTCTTGAAGACGGCTGTAAAAAATGAATTTTTTTTAAAAAAAAAATTAACATATATAATTATAAATTTAAATGTAATATTTTTTATGAGCTTTATATATGAATTGTTATATAAATCTATAGATTTATAAAAAAAATTTAATTTAATATACGTATATATATATATAAATTATATAAAAAATTTGCCGCCTTAAGCGACGCCTTGAGAAACGCCATGGCCCGCCATGGCTCGCCTTGGCTGAGGCTTGATGGTGCCGCCACGCCTTACGCTTTCTAGAACCTTGCTTATTATGAACAATAATAAAGTCCATTGGTACAAGTTTGTTTGGTTTTCTCAAGGGTATCCGAGACATGCTTTTATTTTGTGGTTGGCTGTGAATAGAAGGTTACAACGCATGACAAAATTATGAAATGGAACCCTAATAGTATTATGGTCTGTCCTTTGTGCAAGCAATGTAATGATTCCCACAATCATTTATTCTTTAGTTGCAAGTATTCTAGAGGTATTTGGGATAAGATGAAAAGAATGATACTTCCTCCGATTCAAAATAAGTGATACACTTTCCTTTTTGGGGTGATTCAAAATAAGTGATACACTTTGAAAAGTTTCCTTATTGGGGTGATTCAAAATAAGTGATACACTTTGAAAAGTATTCTAGAGGTATTTGGGATAAGATGAAAAGAATGATACTTCCTCCGATTCAAAATAAGTGATACACTTTCCTTTTTGGGGTGATTCAAAATAAGTGATACACTTTGAAAAGTTTCCTTATTTGGCATAAAAAATGGGACCCACACCCACTAACTATCTACTTTAACAAAGTGAAATTACCCCTTTACCCTTACTTTTTACTTTTAAACATCATTAAACTTACTTTATTCAAAAGGTGTGGGACCCATTCTCTACTAACCATCCAATTAATATAATTTAACCATCATTATAATCTTTTTCCTCAAAAACCGTGAAACCCCAAGTGTATCACTTATTTTGAATCGGAGGAAGTATATGCCCTTGATTTAAATAATGATTGGGATAGCATTGTTAGTAGCATGACTAATGCTACTAAACAATATTAAAAGTGTGATTAGACGTATTGGCTTGGCTGCTATGGTGTATTATATTTGGAGAGAGAGAAATGATAGATTGTTCAAGAATGTTGCAAAAGATGAAGAGCTCGGTTGTTCTCAATGTAATCAAAGACAATATAAAGGTGCAGATTATGGGATTGCATGTGAAAGACTCTATACACGTGAGAAATGCTGCTAAAGAATGGGGTGTTAATATGCAGATCAAGAAGTAATATTTTTCTTTTCTGTATGGTTTTACATATAGTGAGTATTTCGAATTTTGTATGTTTTGTAATTGCTTGCTGCAACATTGTATGGGTTGTAATTTGTTGATTGATTAATATATTTGTGGGTCTCTTTGTGTGGGGTGATGGCAATGCCGAAGCTCTATTTCAAGGTGTTCCTTTTTTTTTTTTTTTTTTTTTAAAAAAAAAGTTTTTCTTATAACAGGGTTTCGATTCGATTTGCGATTCGACTAATCTCAGGGTGACCACCCGATTTACAGGTAGCCCGAAGTCGACACGTTTGAACCTCCGTGACCACAATGGTTTTTTTTTCTTCTTCTTCTAATGATTGAACTTGAAGCGTCTTGTGAATTTCACTCATTTTTTGAAATCATCTTATTATTAGGGCACTACTCTTGTGGTTTATACGAGTTAAAAATAGCAAATGAACCACTGACTAATTATATGATTATTTTATAGCATTTGATCAATAATTAGTTATGAGTTATATCATGAAATACTTTTGAACATTAAGTTGTATTTTGAGTGCTGATTTAATTTTTTTTGGTACTATGAAATTGAAATAAATAAAAATTAGGCACAACTAATCCTCATCGTCTGCAAGTTTGATGAAAAATGATTTTGAAAGTCGAAAACGATATTTAGTTTGCGTTTTCTTTTGTTTGTCAACAACTAAAAAAGTTTGATGAACAACTCTGAATTCACAAGGACAATATTATTAATTTATAAAAAGTTTCACAAACATTAAAATTCGAAGCCCTCCAAATAAATTAAAACAATCTCTTAAATAATTGATGCTATATATTTGATGGGCCTAATTTTGTTTTGAATTGAGTTTTGGGCTATATTGCGAAGTCCAATAGCAAGAATCCACTCCACCCCAATGAATCTTTCTTTCCAAGGGTAAAGCCTTATGCTATGTCCTCAAGCTGATTTTGTAAGAGAAAATTAACGAAAGGGCTTCTACCACCATCACTGTTGCCATCATTACCATTAGTATTATCACTGCAAAATATAATTATATGATATTTGTATTGTTACCCTACTACTAATTTTTAAGGAGGGAATCTCAGGAAAAAAAAGGAAGATTTAAGCCATTTTGCTTCCAAAAAACTCATCATTCATCTTTTTTTTTTGTTGCTCAAGATACAATGTTAAAGCTCCACTTGCCACATCATGGTTTGATGATCTACTTATGTTTTGTAACTTTTAATTAATGATAATTTGCTTGATAATGTTACATGATTTCTTAGTTACATTTGATGGAGCAAAAGGTTGATAATCAGTAACCTCGGGGCCACACTGAACCTAACCTTCAACGTGAACCCATGGATTGCAGGTTGTTAGTTATAAAAAGGTTGTATGTACACTACAAAAACTATTCCACTCATCATATTGGACATGCCTTAAAAGTTAAAATAGACTGTACAAATATAATAAAAATAAATTGTAATATGTTATACTTCCTCCGATTCAAAATAAGTGATACACTTTCCTTTTTGGGGTGATTCAAAATAATTGATACACTTTAAAAAATTATCTTATTTGGCGAAAAGTAGTATGACCCACTAACTATCTACTTTAACAAAGTGAAATGACATCTTTACCCTTACTTTTTACTTTTAAACATCAGTAACAATACTTTATTCAAAAAATATGGGACTCATTCCCCACTAACCATCCAATTAATCTAAATTAACCATCATTATAATCTTTTGCCTCAAAAACCATAAATCTCAAAGTGCATCACTTATTTTGAATCGGAGGAAGTATAATTTTTGTGGTGTGAAAACATTCCATATTGCTGTTGGACTGACGTCCTTAATATAAACATGTATTGAACCAATGGAAAAATATATACTATTAGTCTATTATTTTTATGAAGTCCCGAGGAACAAATCTCAACCATTGATCAATAAGAGCTAACGGTCAAGATCAATCACATATTTTATATATTGAGAGGTATTTTGGTCATTTTTTAAAAATAAAAAAAAAATTATTTATTTTATTATTATTTTTTATTATGAAGGGGTATTTTGGTCATTTGGCACTTCAAAAAAATTCAATTATTTATTTATTTTTTATTTATTATTTATTATTTTTTTTATTTTTTTTTATTTTTTATTAAATTTTTTACTAAAAAATAATATTTATTTCATAATTACGTGTATGACTTAATCACATGTGATTTTAGTGTAAAGTTTAAAATCACATGTGATTGTATATTTAATCACATTTGATGTTTTAGTTCAATCACATGTGATTTAGTATACAATCACATGTGATTCACTATTCAATCACATTATATGTTATTAATGAATAAATAATAATTTTTTTAAAAATAATAATAAAAAAATAATTTTTTTTTAAATAAAAAATTTAAAATTTAAATTAAAAAATAAAAATAAAAATAAAAAAATATTTTTTTTAAAATGACCAAAATACCCCTCTAATAAAAATTAAAAAAATATAAAAAAAATTCAAAAATCAAAAAATCAAAAATCAAAAATAAAAAAATAAAAATTTTTTAAGTGCCAAATGACCAAAATATCCCTTTATGTATAAAATATGTGATTGATCTTGATCATTAAATTTTATTGATCAATAATTGAGATTTGTTCCTCGGGACTTTATAAAAATAATGAACCTCCTTAAACATTTTTCTAATCTATTATTATAAACTTATCACTCATGTATCATAATTTTGCTATAAAAAAACGCCACATGGTAAATCACATTTTCTCGTGGGATGAATTTAATAAGTTGATACACACTTGTCTGACTCACCAGTTGAGTCAAATAAGACAAATAGGGCTGACTTTGAAGTAAACATTGTGGACTGTGGACTTTGGTAAGTTTAGCTCGTGAAACATGAATTAATATCTTATTCTAGATTAAGAAAGAAGCATCCTTATTTGAAAAAGTTGAAGAAGCAATGTATTTTCGTAAAATATACATATATGTATACATATACATACATATATGTATACATACATATATATTCATACCATAGATATACATATATTCATCTTTTTATGCCGTATATATGTATATATATACAAATATATATACAATATGCATATGCATTTCCGTAAATGAAAATGCAAGTTCCGATTGAAAATGCAAGTTACGACTGAAAATGCAAGTTACGTAAAATGCATGTGTATATATATGTGTATATATACATATATATCGGGCATGAATACACACATATATATATCTATGGTATGAATATATATGTATATATACGTATATGTATGTATATGTATACATATATGTATATTTTATGAAAATGCATTGCTTCTTCAACTTCTTCAAATAAGGACCCTTTTCTATTGATCCATACCCAATATCTTAATACCTTTTTATATTTATTAATTTGTTTTTATATACATAACATAAGTTTGTCACTTCTGAATATTAAATCATAATGGCAATAGATTTGATTCCAATACTACAAAATGTCTTTAGAACGATATCATTGTATTTATATAAATAAAATGGTTCATTCATTGACCCTTTTTTTGTAAGTCTCAAATTCTTAATGTTGTCTAAATTCATGTTGTCTTTTCATAGGTAGTCCAACTCAATCAATGGATAATTGTCTTATAAGAAACAATTTATAAAAAGATCACATATATCATGACATATCTCATAACTGAAACAAGTTAGAGACAATGTTTTCGTGACCGGGTCGGACCGGCCGGCCTAACCGGATCGGACCGGAATTGAGTGTACAGCCGGTCCGGACAAGTCGGGCTAATTCCCAAATTTTGAGCCGGATTAAACCGGCCGGTTAATGGTATAACCGGGTTAAACCAGAACTTTAAACCGGGCGGGTCTTAAGGTGCTGTTTGGTTCGCAGAATGTTTCTGATGGAATTGGAATCCGTCAGGAATTGGAATCCAATTCCATAGTTTGTTTGGTTGGCATGGAAGAGAATTGAATGCAATTCAATATTTTGTTTGGTTGACATGAATTGGAATTGAAATTATTTAAAATGACGAATTTACCCTTATTACTAGTAGTGGTTGGTTAGTGGTGGTGGTGGCGAAGGCGGCGGTGGTGGGTGGTGGTGGTGGCGGTATAGGTGGTGGTGACGGTATAGGTGGTGGTGACGGTTGGTGGCGGCGATGGGTGGTGGTGTCGGGGGTGGCGGCGGTGGGTGGTGGTGTCGGGGGTGGCGGTGGCGGTAGGTGGTGGTGGAGGGTGGCGGTAGGTGGCGGATAGCGGTGGCGGCGGGTGGTGGTGGCTGTGACGGGTGGTAGTGGCGGCGGCAGTGGATGGTGGCGGCGGGTGGTGGCGGTAGGTGGTGGTGGCGGCGGCGACGGGTTGTGGCAGCGGCAGCGGCAGGTGGCGGCGGCAGTGGCGGCGGTGATGGTGGTTGTGATGGTGGATAAAGGGTATAAATGTAAAATAACATTCCATCCAACCTTGGAATTCAATTCCATCCAAATTCCTTCATTTGGTAGAATGTTTCCATCATTTAGGAATCCAATTCCATCCAATTTTTTGAACCAAACACTAGAATCTGATGGAATTAAATTTCAATTCCCTCAAATTCCATTACATTCCACCGAACCAAACAGCACCTAAAAGTTTGCTCCGGATTCGAATGTAATTTGCAAGCTAACTCCTCCGGTTTTATATAGTAGAGGAAGGGAGCCAAGAAACATCCTTGGATCGATGTGGGATAGGGAAAAGAAATGAGCTGGTATAGAGTGGAGGATATTTAATTCCAATACACGTTGGCGATGTGGGATCACAGCCTTTAACATGAATATATAAAAAAAAATCGAGCAGGCAAAGTGTTTAGGTCTTTAGGATTACTGGATTAGTGTTTTGCTATAATTTTTTGATATACATAGACCTTAAAGTTATCCAATTTTATTTATAAGATAGTTTTTAGAATTTTATGTACACATTATAATGTTTATTTTGTATTTTTAGGTTTTTTTTATCATATATGTAAATTTTATATCATATTATTATCCGGTTCAACCGGTCCGACCGGTCCGACCGTTTATAAAGCATCAACCGGTCCGATTCAAAATCCGGTTTTTAAAACATTGGTTAGAGAAACTTGAAAATGTTGGAATTTTTTATATGGGCTGTCATTAAGTTCTCTCTCTAATAGGTAACTTTTCTTTCATTCGATAGTTATGTCATATCAGTATCACATCAACACTTCTAAACTGATACTCCTTTACCAACAACATATATTTATTTCTTTTATCACTTTAAACAAAGTACATAATATATTGCAAAATACGCAAATTTACAATACATGCTCCTCGTCTCTTTTTCTTCGGTTAACCGACAAGAAAATTGCATTGGAAACTGATGTGATGGTGTCATCAATATCACTTTGTGACATAGGTTTAAAGCGACAAACTCCCATTGGCATAGATATAAGTTGTTGAAAGTTGTATACAAATAAAGTTCTGAGTACATGAAAGCCTTGATATATAAAGGCAAAAATTACGAGAACTTAAAAGTTCTATTTTTTCAGTCTTAATTTAATTAGATATTGTTAATAATTTGATCCAAAAATTAATATCAGACGATATAATAACCTTTTTTTATGTGATAGCGCATACTAATACTCGTGGTAAATTATAAGACGTTAAAATTTAAAGGTTATATATGATAGCGGCTTCTTGACACACCTTTAAAGATAATGTACATTGTACATTTGTACATATTCACTTAAAACTTGTAGTCTAATAATATTAGTGTATGATGTTGTATGTAAGGTCATAGATTCAAATATTATTGTGGACAAAATTAAAGTAAATTTAGAAATAACCTCCCTTTTCTTTTCGTAGGATTTTGCTTACTATACCGGATGATGTAGCATTATAAACTGTATTGTTACTTTTGTTCCCGTCAGGATAAATTTGTCCCCTTCCCCTGTTTCCGCCTACGTATATAGGATATTTTAAGAAGTGAATGTCCTTCTTAGTAGCGGGGTCGGGAGAAAGAATAGGAAATGTGATTTCACTATATTTTTGACCAGGAACAGGGCCTATGACAAGAATATTTTTTAGATTGGGGCGATAGCTTTGAAAAGACAGATTGCCCATCTTTTCTTTTATCTCGGGGGAAATACGATCGGGAGGGGCTAATTCAAAACCCTCCGGTAAAATAAGAACAACCCCCACATTCAAAGCCCCTTTTTTACCATTAGCAAGAACTTGTTTCAGTTGCATATCATAAGGAATTCGAACAACTGCTTCAAATACAGTATCGGGAAGTACCGCTTGCGGAACCTCAATATCCACAGGTTTATTAGCTAAATGGCAATTGGCACATACAATACGTCCAGTCGCTTCTCGTGGATTTTCATAACCCTGCTGTGCAAAAATGGGATATGCATTTGAAATGGATGTACGAGTTATGATATATATCATGAGCGATACGGAAATAGATCGAGTAATCTGTTCCTTTATCCAAGAAAAAGTATTTCTAGTTTGCATGGTCCAACCATTGATCCCGAAAATTTATACAATAAATTGGGGTAGGTCACTAATTGAGTTTCCTATCCACGATTCTGTTATTTACTGAAATAATTTGACTGTATTAATATATAGGAATATAGTATGAATCCCCGGTATGGGTAGAAATATAAAGCGATTTTCAACGCTTTGCTTATGTACAACTACAAAGTAAGAAACAGTCTAATTGGATTAGGTCGAGAATTTTTCAGTCATTCATTGAATGATAAATCACTACAAGTGACGGAGATACGCGATTTAAATAACGGAAAATCCAATATTTTAAAATTGTATCTAGAATGACTGGAAAAGTGGAAACAAGGCCAGATATAATTTGAATTTTCTGTTTTGTCGAGAGTAGGGATGGCAACTCTCATCCGATCCGATGATCATCCATCCGATCCGCTCCACCGGTGGTGGATATGGATGAAGTTAAATGGGTGAATATCGGATGTGGAGCGGATATGGATGTTTATTGGAGCGGATACGGATGATGATTTTCAATCCATGGATGAATCCATTTAACCCGAAATTAATCTTTTTTATATTACAATTTTACATGATTAATAATATATGTCTACATATATTTTATTCAATCAAATTTATACATAACATAACATTGAATATAACTAAATTTGTAAACATTACAAACCGTACTTTAGGCTTATGTATATATTAAGTTATGTTTTCGTTTGTATCTATCAATAATTGGGTATTAGTTACAAACTATGTTCTATGCCTCAATGCATCGAACGTAGGTTTGTAATTATGTTTTCGTTTGTATATTCTTTTGAAAGAAATTATATACATATTCAACAAAAATTGCAAATTTATCTATGAAACTATCATACTTTCTTATGAAACTATCATACTTTCTTTAAAAAACTAAATTCTTTCGACATCCAACGGATGCCCATTTACCCGCTATAATCCGATGGATATGGATATGGATGGATGAAATGATTTTAAATGGATATGGATGTGGATATGGACGATGTAAATCTAAATGGATATGGATGTGGACATCGCATCACCCGATCCACATCCGCTCCATTGCCATCCCTAGTCGAGAGGAAGCTATAAAAAAACTAAAAAAATAAAAAATAGGACAATATTAAATTGGTGAGACAATGTTGCTCGTGTGAAGACACTAACAAATTGATAAAATCCATTATTATTATTATTATTATCATTAAATAAATGCATTTAAACATTTTTTATAAAAAAAACCACGTGGGCAGATCCCAATATATTTTCTCTAGAGAAAAAAAATGATGAATTTAATTAGTTGGTTTACTTGTAACTTATTTGTCGTGACTCATGGATTAGATGAAGGTTAACCGAATATTTTAGAACCATAGTTATAACATACCCTTCTTTTATCTCAGAATATTTAATAAGTAATACATTTGAGGTTATATATTTTTTGAGACAAAATATAATAATAAAGGTTAATTAGATTAAATTAGATAGTTAGTGGAAGATTGACCTTAAGTATTTCACTTTATTAAATGAGAAAATTAGTGGATATGGGTCCTACTCTGTTTTACTAAATAAGGAAGTTTTCAAAGTGTATCACTTATTTTGAAGCATCCCCAAAAGGAAAGTGTATCATTTATTTTGAAACGAATGAAGTAATTGATTAATTTGATCGAGTGAGGGTAGGGGTGTAAATGAGCAGAGCCGAGCCCGAGCTCGACTAGGTTTGAGCTCGGCTCGTTTTAGTTTTAGGGAGCTCGAGCTCGGCTCATTTAAGTTTTGAGCTTTATATGTAAAGATTGAGTTTGACCCGTTTAAGTTTTTGCAAGCTCGGACTCAACTTAATTATGCTCATTTAAGCTTCCACATATACAAAATATATAATTCTTCTTTATTTAATACTAGTAATAATTTAATATATTATGTAAAAATTTTATTTTGATATTATATTATATACATATATATGTATAATATACATACACACATAATCATACAAATATAATATATAATTATATTTTATAACAATTAATATATATATATATTTGCTCATTTAGGCTCGTTTGAAGCTCAGGCTCGAGCTCATTTAATAAACGAGCTCTAAGTTAACCTCAAGCTCAGCTCGAACTCATTTAACTCGAGATTTAACCGATCTTTTAACATGCCGAGCCCAAGTAGCTCACGAACCGCTCGGCTCACTTTCACCCCTAAGTGATGGTTAATTTGGGGCCACGTGATCAAACACCCCAAATCAAATAAGGAGATGATATCTATAACTATAAAAATTATTTTACTCATCGTACTAAACAATTCTTAAAGCAAATTGTATCACCTCTCAATCAAATAAAATTTTACTGTAAATTTTAAAAAATACTATAAACAAATATTTCTAACAATAATCAGGAGTACACATAATAAATAAT
Organism: Calendula officinalis; assembly: GCA_963853835.1. Taxonomy (NCBI): domain Eukaryota; kingdom Viridiplantae; phylum Streptophyta; class Magnoliopsida; order Asterales; family Asteraceae; genus Calendula; species Calendula officinalis. Next base: position 3,229,137 of record OY970834.1, read on the forward strand.
GGTACGTAGTATAGTTATAGTCAAACTTGAATTGATTTCGTATTAAGAAACCACCATTTTCATACATCAATATCAGAAAGTGTTTATTACATGCTCTAAAGATCACAATTATAAAATCAAATATAAGAATGTTTACATAATTAAGAGTCGACACCTCTTGAGGAGGAAAAAAAAGATAAAGTGGGCCCTTTTTGTCCTTGCTTAGCCAATGAGAATGCACCTTACCCAAAAGGGAACTAGCTATGACCATATATTCATGATCGAGGAGAATGCTTTGTTATTCAACTTGTGTCAGAAACGGACAATAGCAAGACTTATAATCGTTTTGGGAGAATTAGTTATTAGCTGTCTCACTATGTCTTCTTATAAACTTCTTAACTCCCTTGCCATGTGATTTCATGGACCACAGTATTCACTAGCATGTTTTATATGTTGGGTCGGTTTCGGACCCGGTCCAGCTTTGGGGACTCATTCTGAATCTTCATGTTTGATTTATTCATATTTCATATGACTGCATCCTAACTTTGGACTTGGTTCAAACTTATCTCTTAATCCGGTCGGAACTAAAAAAAAGGTGGACTCGGTCCAAACTTGTCTTATACTCCCGTGGGTGAGCATTTGAACTGAAAAAACCGAATCGAAACCGACCAAAACAAAACCAAATTGAAACTGAAATCAAGTAATCGGTTCGGTTTTGTAAATTCATGATTTTCGGTTTCGGTTCGGTTCGGACTAATCCTAGGATAGGGGTGAGCATTTGGTTTAAAAAAAATTGACCTGAATCTGAACCGAACCGAAACCAAAAACATGTAATCGGGTCGGTTTTCGGTTTTAAAAATTAATCATTATTTGTTTCGGTCCCATCGGTTTCGATGCGGTTCGGTTATGCTTCTAGAACGCGCTCACCCTTACTTAATCCTAACTCATTTCTCATCATTCACCATAGAGAGTTTGAAATATAATCAAACAACATGATTTCACAACATGATTTAAGTCAGAAGTTCTAACTCAACAATCATTATACTCATTTAGCAACTAACAAACGACCACTAAGCTAATTAAGCTAGTACAATGAAATGAAGTTAACTTCAATTAGGACTGCTAAGCTAGGGCCACTTAGAACTTATTGCGTAAATATTTGCTCATTTCTGACCATTCGTAGAAATTTTTGTGATATATTAACATCATGTGATGATTTGCATTGCGTAAATCGCGCATTTTCATCAATAAGTCAAAAGAAAGAAGATAGAGTTTCAAGAAGTCTAAACTATAATTGCAAAAAAGAAGTGGGCATGTATGTAGCTAAGGAATTTTGGCCATAGACATAAATCGTGAAGAAACTAATATCCATCCATTCATTATCTTCAAAGATATAGTTCTCTCCTCGTGTTATCTCTTTTGTGGCAAAACCCCATTTTCAACTTGTATCTTTTACACTTTGATATCAGAATTACAACATTCACCATAAGGAGGTGACCTAGTGTTAAGAGTTTAACATTCTCTAAATGAGGTTTGAATTTCAATTCTCGTAAGCTACAACATCTTGAGTTCTCAGCTCCACCCGTTGCAATTTTTTAACAAAAATCACCAAATTCATCATTGAAATTTTAATTTTGTTATTGTAAAGAAATAGTCGCATTAACTATAAGCTTTTGAACTTTTGATAACAATAGTCCTAACGACTGTTAATAACAAATGAATAATTATTTATAAAAAAATAATGATATTATAAATGATTATATTATGTTTTTTCTCCGTGATAAGTTTATTCTGTAAATGAATAGTCATAGATAGAAGGAAAAGAAACTGAATCGTGGAGACAAACGTATAAAAATGGATAATTATTTAGAAAAATAAAAATTAATTATATTGTAAATGATTATCTTATGTTTTTTTCTCCAAGATAAGTTTATATTGTAAATGATCAATAGTTCTAAACAAAAGGAAAAGAAACTGAATCATGAAGATAAATGTGAATAATCATATAATATCTAATTAGTTTTATTTTTAAAATTATTTATTCAAATCTCTTAATTATAATATTCTTGTAACAAAGAACTAGCCACTGTCTTTGCTATTTGATAACAATCTTTTAGGTTTAATAAAAAGAAAAATGAATTACCCATCATTGGAAAATCAGTGCAAATAATACTCCTTTCTCCTACTAACCAAAAAGGTCTAATCTGTTGTATTAGAACATGGAGGTCACTAGCAAGCCAGCTTGCTTTTTACACTTTTTAGTCGATCTAATGTAATCTAATCCTACGGTTGTAATTCCTTTGCATGCATCACTCTTCAATTTGCGCCAAACCACACTCATCATATCTTCAATTCCTTATAAAACCCTACCATAGCATCACTTCAAAATCATCAACAATTTTATTCTTACATCACAAAACCTCATCAAGAAAATGATCCACATTTTACTCCTCCTTTGCTCTCTCTTCACCATCTCAACCCATGCCGCGGTCCAAGACTTTTGTGTCGCGGACCTAAAAGGCCCGGTAAGCCCATCGGGCTACTCCTGCAAAGCCGCCACTGTTGTCACAGTGGACGACTTTGTGTCAACGGGCCTTCGGTATGCGGGCAACACTTCAAACATCATCAAAGCAGCCGTCACGCCCGAATTTGCCGCCCAATTTCCGGGCGTAAACGGGCTCGGAATCTCCATTGCTCGGTTGGACATAGCCGCCGGCGGTGTGGTCCCCATGCATACGCACCCCGGCGGTTCTGAGCTCCTTTTGGTCACACAAGGGTTCATTAAAGCCGGTTTTATCTCATCGGCTAACACGGTTTATGTCAAAACCTTAAAGAAGGGTGATATTATGGTGTTTCCACAAGGTTTGTTGCATTTTCAAGTTAATGCCGGTGGGGTTACCGCGGTTGCGTTTGCGAGCTTTAGTAGCGCGGAACCTGGCTTGCAAATTACCGATTTTGCCCTTTTTGCAAACGATTTACCGTCGTCTTTGGTGGAAGCAACTACTTTCCTTGATGATGCTACTGTGAAGAAGCTTAAGGCTGTTCTTGGTGGAACTGGCTAGTGATCTTGCATGCTAATTACATGCAACATTCTTTGTGTTGGTTAATTACCTGTGTTTTAGTGTTTGTCATCATTAACCTAATGATCATGACATTCACTAATTTGATTTATTGCTATTGTTTCAATTTCAGTTTGTTTTTTTTGGGTTAACATTGTAAAAGAGTATTAATATATAATACTACATTTTCCTATTTATTTTGGCCTGGCAGATCCAGGATATCATGGCGTGGGATAACTAAAATAATTAACCAAAACATTAACACAAAATTGCAACAAGAACAACATAAAACTGGACCAAGAACAACAAAAAAGTACAACTTATGATTAGTAAAATTGTAGTATAAAAACTCGGGAAATCCTAGATATCATACACGTTAATCTTACAAAATATAAATGCCCCCTGAGGGCTGGGTGCAGGGGACATAGCCTCTGTGTAGTGACGAAACTTAGAACAGATATTTATGGGTGTTGAATTTAAATGTAGATATTTTATTTTGGATGGGTCATATGACAAATCTACATTTTCTTATACTATGTTGCATTATTTATAAATAATTCTAAATATTTCTATGTAATGATCAAAATTGGCACGCCTTTGGTTTATACGTCAGTTGAATGCTTTCGGTTTCAGTTTGGAGAAGTGAAAATTAACGAGGAAGAGAGTAATTTCTATGGGTATTGGTATTTTACGTGTATATTTTGTGTATAATTTATTAAGTGAAGTGATATTATGTTGTTATATTTTATATTCTGTAACAATATTAGTAATAATCAAAATGAATAATACAAACCTGAAAGTTGACGATAAGAACAAAATACCGCACGGAATGAGTTCATGTCCTTTTAAGGTTTATACGAGCCGTATGCTGTTAGCCTTCAACGTATCACCCCAGTATTTGATGCAGTATAACAGTGTGTCCCGACATCAAAAGAACCACTGTGTAACACAAAGTGATTACTCGGAAACCAAAGGAAGAACGAGCACTTCGAGCAGCAGAGAGTTTGAGAGCTTTTGTGTATTTTCGTGTGTCTTCTAACACTGAAATGGTGTTTCTTTTATAGGCCAGCGATCAAAAACGTATACCATTAATACAGTCTTTTAAGACTCATAATGGACAGTCAAAAAACAGATTAACAGCCCGTCTTAATGCTCGAACGTTACGTTTTGACTATCAACGAACTGGCCAAAAAAGAAAGTGATTACTCGGAAACCAAAGGAAGAACGAGCACTTCGAGCAGCAGATAGTTTGAGAGCTTTTGTGTATTTTCGTGTGTCTTCTAACACTGAAATGGTGTTTCTTTTATAGGCCAGCGATCAAAAACGTATACCATTAATACAGTCTTTTAAGACTCATAATGGACAGTCAAAAAACAGATTAACAGCCCGTCTTAATGCTCGAACGTTACGTTTTGACTATCAACGAACTGGCCAAAAAAGAAAGCTCCCTAGCGACCGATACATCGTGCAAAGTGCGCCTAAATCGCGTCATCGGTCTCGGCTCGGCGCGCGTGTGGGTCTAGCCCTTAATCCCCCACTAAAGCCTTTGAAAACTTAAGGAATTAAATCTCTTATAAACTTACAAAATATTCTTCCTCCCACCTATGTGGGATAGAGAAAAATTGCCAACTTGCAATATCTCTCTTGATATTTCCAGCATATTATACTTCATATAAATGTATTGATTGTCCTGTCAGCTAACCTGTTACTAATTTGACATAAGCATTTAAGTGTCATTTTTCTCTTGTTTTGTTTTATTGTGTTTTGCCTAAGGAATATTTACATACCAACTTTTATACTAAAATATTTGTACAACGGCCAGATGTGGAAACGCTTTCCATTTGACGAATTAAAATCACCTTGGTAATTAACGTGACAAAATTACCAACTTAAGCTTCTAAAAAAGAGATGATTAAGTATTAACATTTTCCTTGATCATCCATATTGTATTATGCTTCGAAGAAAACATTAACATTTTCTCATGTTCGCAATGCTGTTACAACATCACTACTAAATAACCAAGTGACGAAACATACTAATGCAACTTTCCAACAATGTCAACTGGTTTACTTAATTATAGAACATTTAAAACTAAGGTGCTGTTTGGTAGCATCTGAATGGATAATATCTGAATGATATAGAGGTATGAATGATACAAAGGCTCTGTATGAATCTGTCTCTGAATGACAATATGTTGTTTGGTTAAGCATCTGAATGCTTGTCTCTGAATAATGAAAATGACCAATTTACCCCTCTGAACTATTTTTTATTGTTTGATTATACAATGACTATGTTGAATAATTATAATTAAATACAAAAAGTTGTATAAATTCAAACTAAAAATACATCCTAATAACATACTTCCAAATTACACATAATACTTTGCATACAAACACAAAACTAGCCATGAAGTCGTTGTCCGCTTGTCCTGATTACCCCTATGAACTGATTAGCAATCGGATGCATGAATACACAAACACAAGCACGATTACAAACACAAACAGGTATATACACAAACACACACAAATAGGAAAAACACAATTACATACACAAAGCAGATAAATGTATACAATTACACACATAATCGGGGACAATTTTTATAATGAATGTTGACTATTTTTATTAGTATGTTAGTAAACAAACACACAATTTAGCAAGCATCTTACGGGAATTACAGTACTTTTTTCTTCCTACGGACTAATGTCAGAACAAATACTTAATTTGAAATCGTTTCTAGTACGATTTCATACCGATCGGAGAGGCTGGAAAATTTCATCGACTGGTTCGTAATTTAGCAGAAGACAATCGGAGAAGATGATGATTTTCACTTATCGATAGGAAGTTTCGGAGAAGATAATGGAAGAATGCTTAGAGATGCAGACGATTTTGGCGTATCTCATGACCGATCGGAGGAGAAGCAGTTGTGATTGAGAAGATACGCCTTTTTTTAGGTTAGGGGTATTTTGGGGAAGAAGAGACAAAACATCTTATTCAGAGATGCTCCCACATCTGACCGAAAAAGAGGACCCATTCATCATTCAGATGTGAAAAAGAAGTTGCCAAACAACGATGTGTCTGACCGATAAAGACCTTACCTCTTAATAGGATCAATAAGAGGTTTACCAAACAACCCCTAAGTCAAATAGCCTGCAAGTCAACTAAGTTGTCGAATTATCACCAACATATAGTGCCTAACTAAAGTTGCATATTATTTTTTCAGTTGGAGTACCAGAAGGAATATACTCTCTCCGTCCCAGATTTATTGTCCACTACAAAAAAATACACAGTTTAAGAAAAGTACATTAATTATACTATGTCACCAATTAAATTTTCTCTTTCCCACTTAAATGTTTTTTATTTGGTTGAAATTTAGGAAAGACAGTCTTTGTGGGACAAACTAAAATAATATACTAGACAATAAAAATGGGACGGAGGGAGTACTAATTAGGGGGTGATTTTTATACCACATATTTTACTCCTTGTACCACAATGATTGATTACATGCTTGTATAGTTTGCAGGAATACTAGTACATTATGGTAGATGCATTAAAATGTGTGGTATAAAAACTAATTCCTATACTAATTAGTTTGCTATGTTTATTAAATAAGAAAACCGGCCTCTTTCCTCTTTTATATATTTTTTTAACTTTATTATTCAGAAATGTTATTGCTTCATGTATACAAAATCTTACTATTTATTTTCATGCTCATTTAAGTAATACAAATGTCCAAATCAGATGATGATATTAAAAAATAATTTTAGTGAATTCCACTTATAAATTGTTTTATGTGTAGGAGGATAGAAATATACCATTTTATTTAGTATGAAACAATAAAAATTGTATTTTCATAAATGACTTCTACATAGCTGGGATGGGGTTTTTAGTGAGCTCTTGGGACAAAAAGTCAACTGTGGCGTGGAGCCAATAAAAACTTAAGTAAAGTTAAAAAGAAATCACGTATTAAACATATGTTTAAACATAGTCTTAGCAAATGGTCCTTTTTTTTCTTCTAAAAATCATGGATGGTTCTCAAGTTGCATTAGTCCTTTTCTTACACAAGTACTCAACTTCAAATGAGATGATGGGGTTAGTAAAGATTACATATGTATATATAGGTAAATCCTCAAACCCTAAATATAATGATGGGCTTTTGTGTTTAAAGCCCGCTACGCCAACTGTTGATTCCACTACGTTGAGTCCGCTACTACAACTGTCAGGCCCGCTATCTTTGTCACGTGAAGACAACCATGTCCAAGTTATCACCGCCTGTCAAGTTATCACCGTCTGTCAACGTCCGTCATTGAAAGCGCACGTCTGTCATAATGGCTGCATGAGAAATACACTTTAATGGGCGTTGCATAGACGGTTGATGATCAACGTAGCTCAAACGTTCACAATCATCATTAATGGGCTAACGTTCCATATGCTTGGGACTAGCCATATAAATACATTGTCTAAATCATTGTCGAGGACACACAGAGACAGACTAAAAAAGCATAGAGTTCGTATACTCTCACTTTCATACGCTTACTCAACCTTGATCACCCTAGGTTCGTCAAGAACTTGTTGGGTCTGCACTGCGGTCATCGCAGGAGATCCAAGGTTGACGTCGCCTAGTTTTCGTGTTTGACAATAGTTGCTCGAACATTTGCGCCATCCGTGGGACTCGTTTTTTACACGGCGTTTCACTTCTTCAAACTTTTCTCCTTCTCAGTAATCAACCGTTTCTATGGAGGCAACACAACCATCGCGTATCACTTCTTTAGCGCCAACAATAGCCACTACCGTGACTACCACTGCACCGGAAGTGGTGATGACCTCACCTATTCATATCACAAGGCTGGAACCATACGTGGATTCTGAGTGGACAGTGTCTGATCTAAGGTCGACACGAGGGTATTCCTCTTTAACAAGTCCACTTTTTTCCACGATGGCTGGAACAAGTTGGTTTACCTCACCACCACCAGCGACATCCATCCCTCCATTTCAGTCTCTTTTGTCCCAAGGGACAAGCTCTCAGGCGGATGGCACGGATCAGGTCACGCATCCTGTTTCAAACTTTCCACAGAACGCTACTCAAGGGGTTCGGGAGGATCCAATTGTGGAGTTACTTAGAAGGTTGACTCAGAGTACTCAACCACCGCCACAACCGCCTCCTCCGCCACCTACTTCATCGGACCTGCTGTCTCAGTTGGTGGCAGCGTTGCGCCCAGCCCCGCAGCCAACGCTTGTCCAACCTGTAGATTCGTTGTCACAATTATTGGAGCAATTAGGGCAACCACCCACTCACACCCTACCACCTCATCCACCACATGACACATCTAATGACATGTTACGCGTGTTGCAAGCACTAGTGGCAGCGCCCGCACCACCCCGAGCGGCCACTATGCCTTTGTCGGTGGTTAGTTCGAAGTTCTGTGACTGGGTGGCCAGATTCCCACTCCCAGATAAGCAAAAAGTTCCGACCATCGTCGGTACTTACGACGGTACACGAGATCCCGATGACCATCTTGCTCTTTTTGAACAGGCCATAATGACGGAGAAATGGCTAGACCCAGTCGCTTGTCACATGTTCCCTGGCACATTGCAGGGTTTCGCTCGTGATTGGTTTGCTGACTTACCAGACAGGAGTATTCAAGATTTTGCTGATCTAAAGGCTAAATTTGTGGCTCACTTTGTGCAGCAAAAGAAGCAGCAGAGAACTCATATAGAAGCACATTTGCTGCGGCAAAGGGAAGGGGAGGGGTTACGCGACTTCATTCAGCGTTACACGCAGGAATGCCAAAAAATTATCGCGTTACCCGAAAGTCAACAAATTTCGGGTTTTACTCTCTCTTTGCTCACAGGACAATTGCAAGAGAAGCTGATCAAGCGAACTCCGGTGACTTTCAAAGAAGCCACTGACCGAGCATATGATTTCCTCAGATCCAAGGAAACTGTTACTCTCACAAGGGGAGTTCTCAACAGGAGAGACAAATGGGGGAGCTCGTCAAGTGCTAGACCTGACAATCGCCATGACAGTAGGCAGGATAGCAGACGAGACAACCGCAGAGATTTCAAGCGAGATGACAGAAGTAGCAGGAGGCCTACTCCCTATGATCGTGGTACAGGTCCCAATCTGAGTAAAAGTCCAAGTGAGATATTGAAGACAGAGCAGGTCGGGTCATCTTTCAAAGCACCTCCTCAGATGTTGCAAAAGTCTGGAAAGAAAAATATGAACAAACGCTGTGATTTCCATGAAGATTATGGTCATGATACCAATGCATGTCGAGAGCTACAGGCTGAAATCAAGTGTGCCTTAGAGGAGGGGAAATTAGAACATCTCGTACTAGGGGCAAGACAACATGCAGCAAAAAATCCGGCAAAAAGGACTTATAGCTGGCAGAAGAAGGGAGACTAGGGTGATCATCCTGGACCGCCTGATGGCCAAGTGCTCATGGTTCGAGGCGAGACATCGTCTAAGAGAAAAGCATCGGTCCTCCAAAGCTGGATGATGGTTCCTATTTCATTTCCCCCAGTAGCAGCTACTTCTAATAATCCTGTTGTCATTAAGATCCGATTGTCCAATTATGAGATTAACAAATCTTATGTTGATACAGGCTGTTCTACTGACATAGTGTTTGAGCATTGTTTCAGGAAGTTACCCCAAAAAGTCAAGGACACAAAACGACCAGCGCAGGCACCGTTGGTCGGTTTTTCTGGAGAAACACACTGGCCTGTGGGAGAAATAACTTTACCGATGATGATGGGGGAATATCCACAGTATAGGGTTGAAATGGTGGACTTTGCCATTGTCAACGCCCCTTTAGAATACAACGTTCTTCTTGGCAGACCATCGCTAGAGAAGTTCCAGGCTATACCTTCCACTATTCACGGCATGGTGAAATTTCCTACTCCATCTGGAGTTGCTACTGTCAGGGGGCAGATGTCGTGGCCACAGGAATGCAAGCAAGTCGAAAAACCCAAGCAAAGCACCGATCGGACTATGCAGCCGGAGGTCACGGAGGGTTCAGAAACCAAGGTAGTACTCAATGCCAATTTTCCTGATCAACCTGTCATTATTGGCTCACAATTACCTTCGCAGATAAAAAACAAACTCATTAGTTTGTTAAAATCCAACCTCGATGTTTTCGCATGGCAGACATCTGATATGACAGGTGTCCCTAGGAGTTTTGGCGAGCACGCTCTGAATGCCAATCCAAACATTGTCCCAATCAAGCAGAAAAAATGCGGGCTTGCACTTGATCGCAGCAAAGCCGCATGTGAACAAGTCAACCAAATGGTGGAAAGTGGAATCGTCAGGGAGGTAAAATACCAGACCTGGATTGCTAACCCAGTCATGGTCAAGAAAAGTGATGGTTCATGGCGGTTATGTGTCGACTTCAAAGATATCAATAAAGCATGTCCGAAGGATAACTACCCACTGCCAGAGATTGACTGGAAGGTAGAATCCTTGGATGGCTTCCGGCTAAAATGTTTCTTGGACGCTTACAAAGGTTATCACCAGATCCACATGAAGCGTAGTGACGAGGATAAGACAGCTTTCCATACAGACCAGGGCATCTACTGTTTCCAAAAAATGCCATTTGGTCTAAAAAATGCAGGTGCAACTTACCAGCGCTTGATTGATCAGGTATCTACTGTTTCCAAACAAAAATGCCATTTGGTCTAAAAAAATGCAGGTGCAACTTACCAGCGCTTGATTGATCAGGCGTTCAAGGATCAGATTGGACGAAATTTGGAAGCTTATGTCGACGACATTGTCATCAAAAGCAAAGTGGTGGATATCATGTTGGCAGATATAAACGAAACTTTTGAGTCACTCCGAAGGATCAACATGAAGCTTAACCCTTCCAAATGCAGCTTTGGCATGGAAGAAGGCAAGTTCCTAGGGCACATCATCACGCAAAGGGGTATTAAAGCTAATCCTAAGAAAATACATGCTGTTTTAGACATGGTCTCCCCATCCACCAAAAAGCAAGTGCAAAGTTTGAATGGTAAGCTAGCAGCACTCAGCCGCTTCCTCTCAAAAGCCGTTGATCGGTCTCTACCATTTTTCCACACTTTGAAAGGCTGCATAAAAAAGCAAGATTTTTCATGGACACCTGAAGCTGAATTAGCATTTCAAGAGCTAAAGCAGTTTTTAGCCACCCTTCCTACGCTCACAGCCCCTATACCAGGAGAAACATTGGTAGTATACCTGGCTGCTTCTAGGGAATGTGTTAGCGCGGTTTTGATGGCGCAGCGTGGGTTTACCCAAATCCCAGTCTATTTTATTAGCCGGGTGTTGAAGGGTCCAGAAATAAATTACCCGTGCTTGGAAAAATTAGCCCTTGCTTTGGTACATGCAGCTAGGCGTTTGAGGCGTTACTTCCAGGCTCACCTTATTCATGTCTTAACAGACAAACCAATCAAGCACGTACTAGGAAAGCCTGAGGTGTCAGGACGGTTGGCTTAGTGGGCAGTGGAATTGGGGGAGCATGAGATCTCTTTTCATCCAAGAACTTCTATGAAAGGTCAGATCTTGGCTGATTTCTTGCCGAGATAGACGGAGAAGAAAAGGAAAGGCAAGTGCAGGAGGAGGAAGATACCCCGTGGACACTTTTCACTGACGGTGCCTCTAACTTGGAGGGTTCTGGAGCTGGTTTGATTCTTACAGACCCCAATAAAAATGAGTATACTTATGCCCTTAAGTTCGAGTTTCCCACGACTAATAATGAAGCAGAGTATGAAGCTTTGTTAGCAGGCTTGAAAATCGCCAGGAAAATGGGGGTGAAAAGTATATCTGTATTTGTAGATTCACAGCTTGTTGCCAACCAAGTCAGTGGAGTATTCGTTGCGAACCAAACCTCCATGCAGCTTTACTTAGAAGAAGCTAAAAAGGTGATCTCAGAGTTCACGAAATTTACCATTGAGCAAGTGTCCAAAAATCGCAACAAGTTAGCTGACGCACTAAGCAAGCTGGCTTCGTCCGCCTTTGCCCATCTTAAAAAAGAATTACTGGTGGAGATCTTGACAGAAAAGTCCATTGCGAGACCAAAGGAGGTTACCACTGTTACAGAGGAAGAATGTTGGATGACTCCGATCTTAAATTTCCTCAAACATGATGTACTACCGGCTGATCCACAGTTAGCAAGAAAAATTTGTATGAAGTCACCAATGTACACGTTGGAGGACAACTGCCTGTTTCGCAAATCTTATCTGGGGCCGCACCTGCGTTGTGTTGGCCCAACACAGGCTAAAAGTATCATTGAAGCTGTACATAGCGGCACATGCTCCCTCCACGCCGGTCCGCGCCCTGTCACTAGTAAAATCATGAGATTGGGGTACTTTTGGCCAACGATGCATCAAGATGCAAGGGAGGAAATCGAAAAGTGCACAGCCTGTCAGCAACATGCTTCTGTCACTAAATTGCCAAAGCAAGATCTCATCCCTGTTACCACTGCATGGCCATTTTACAAGTGGGGGATCGACATTGTTGGGCCATTTCCACCCGGTGTTGGCAATGTCAAGTTTCTCATTGTTGTTGTCGACTACTTTACAAAGTGGATAGAGGCAAAACCCTTGGCAACTATCACTGGGAAGCGAGTTATCAATTTTGTTTGGGAACACATAGTTTGCAGGTTTGGGGTACCGCATGTCATGGTGAGCGATAATGGCAAGCAGTTTGCAGAAGGTCCATTCAAGGCTTGGTGCTCTGACATGAACATACAACAGACATTCACGTCAGTGGCACATCCTCAAGCCAATGGCCAAGTCGAGGTCATGAACAAAGCCATCGTGAAAGCAATCAAAGCAAAACTGGGCCGGCGCAAAACTGCATGGGTGGATCTATTACCAGGTATCCTTTGGGCTCATCGAACCACCCCAAGTACAACTACGTCTGAAACACCTTTCAGCTTGGTTTATGGCACGGAAGCAGTCATTCCTCCAGAACTTACTCATCCAACCCAAAGGGTTATGGACTTCCACCCTGAAGAGAATGAGGAAGCACTACGAGAAAACTTAAACATCGTAGAAGAGCGTAGGGAGATCGCTCTCATCAAACAAGCCGCCAGTCACATGCAGATGGCTAAATATTATAATCAGCGAGTCCGTCATCTCTCTTTTCAGCCCGACGAACTGGTATGGAGGAAGAATGAGGCCAGCAGGGTGGAAGATCAAGGCAAGCTAGGCCCTACATGGGAAGGCCCTTATCGAGTACTTCATGCTAATGGCAATGGGTCTTACACCTTATCAGACATGGACGGACAAGCTATGCCTAGGACATGGAATGTCATGAACTTGAAGAAGTGTTATGTTTAATAATTTGGTTTGATCATGTATCTCAACTTTTATTCAATAAAATCGCTACGATAGCATTTCTTATTATGTACAATGCTACAACACGTGCATGCATAAATGACATAGTCAAGAACATTGTTTAATATAAATTATACCAAGTCAAACAAACAATCTTTGCTTGGTCTATACACATGCATTCAATTTCATCTTTTGATCAACTTGATAAAAGATAAGCACTTCCTATTCGGAAGTGACATCCTCACGAGTAAAACATTTTTTCACCGGTTAACCAACAAATACATACATAATTTCTATAGCAAAGTACACGCATAGAAAGAAAAGAAACCACGTAATTTCAATCGTAGGAAATTCCACAAAATTATTCAAAGGCTACAAAGCAATAATCCAACCACACAATAAACCAAGTCACAAAGTCATAACGTATCAAGGGACAAACTAGCTAAGGTTGTGGTTGTGCCGACAATAGGGCAATAATAGCTGGAAGTGGCAACTCCAAATCTTGCATCAGGGTAGTCATAATGGGAAAAGCCCTGCTTGCAAATATTTCACTCACACGAGTCATATTACCACGCGTTGCAGGGTCCAAAAAAGGCAAGCTCTCGGGAGAAATATTGGGGAATGCATCTTTCACTTTTTTGCTGGAAAGATGTCTCCCAAACATATGCGAGGCACGGTTAAAGTCGTTAAGAACATTCGCAACATCAGGATGTTTAAGCATCAAATCAAATAGCTGAGGCAATGCAGCAACTAAATCTTTCCTCATGAGCATGGCAGCATCGCATTCTTCACGCATCTTGATCATCGCTTGCCTCATAGTCTCCAGCTCAACATCTTTTTCCATTACCTGTTTCTCTTTTTGCGCCAACTTCTCATCACGGGCACTCGGGGTTGCGGACATTTCCTGTTTTTCCGTTTCAGCCTTAGTCAAAATGACCCCCTGATGGGATATTTTCTCCTTAAGCACGCGCACTTCCTCTTGACAACGACTAGTTGTCGTCTGCTCCAGCAATAGACCTTTCTTTAGAGAGGTAATCTCATCTTTGCTATTATCAACTTGCACCTGCAACTCGGCGCACGACCTCTTTAATTCCCCATGTTCATTGCTTACAAGTTGTCGGACATAATCCTTAAAACAATTGAACATATTCATATCTGCTGCGTCAATTACACTCTCTGCACTACCGTTTATAGATCTTGATGGCACACCCTCGCTAGTTGAAATAGGCAGGGTACCAAAGCTGGTAGATCCAAAAGGAGCGTTGATCGTCCCAAACATACTACAGGTTGAACCCATTGCGGCGCTTGCTCCATATGATCCAGTATTACCCCCGCGATTTACCAAGGTAGCATTTGAGGGAAGATTCGAGGGGAAAGTCACTTTTGGCACCTTCGGCAAAGGGATGTCATAATCGCCTACATCTAGGCTCACCGCCCTTTTACCAAGTCCTAACATATCTCGGTCATCCAGTCTGGGATTCGGAATTGAAGTTGCCCCCAGGTAATCGGAGTCCTCTGCATATTCACAATTAAATCGTTAAGTAACAAGTAATAAGTTGGCAACGACTATAATTATAGTGTTACCTGCTTCATCTTCGTTGTCACTCTCAGCAATGGTCCTGGACAGTGACTTTTCATTATCAGCAGCACCTGTGAAAAATAGAGCATACGCTTACCTTTTACCACAGTAAATACATATGTGTAGAGGTTGTGCAATTACCTGGTGTCGAGTTTGATGTCACCTCGTTGGTTGAGGTCGTGTTTATCCCAGAATTAACATGTGAATTGGCACCAGTTTCTTGTTCACCAGGGGTAACATCAGCAGGATGACTTTCAATCTCATACTCC
Source organism: Calendula officinalis (assembly GCA_963853835.1). Classification (NCBI taxonomy): domain Eukaryota; kingdom Viridiplantae; phylum Streptophyta; class Magnoliopsida; order Asterales; family Asteraceae; genus Calendula; species Calendula officinalis. The sequence continues at coordinate 3,244,328 of OY970834.1, forward strand.
ATAAAGGCAGGATCTCCCTCCATGAAATCCATCAAGCTCATGGCTGCAGGAAACGTACAATGAGTCAGTACCTGTAAAAGGATAATATAAAAACATGACAATATAACAACAAGCACCCACATTTCCCCGTATCCGAGTCCACTATCACAGGCTTCATCCCTTCCGTCCAATAATCCGAAATACCAGCTAACACCAAAGCACCTTCCTCATAAACTCGAAATACAATTGACTTTCGTAAAATCTGCTTCGACAACCTTCCGCTTTGAGGCGTCAGGGCTGGAGCATTGTTTAACGATTTGTCAAACTCAGTTCTCCATTTAAACAAGTTACTGGCCCAAATATTTCTGAAAGCGGCATCGACAAATACATATTTATATCTCCAATTCCTATGACTAGTAAAACACTCCCGAATAAATTTTTTCTTTCTCTCTTTTAACTCTATAGAATACCAATCATGAGATTTCATCAGCTTATAACACGCCCTAAACAAGGGTACTGAGGGTTTTATTCCCATTGCCACCAATAACATCTCAAATGTCGTGATTTTTGATACAGCTATTGGGTGTAACTGTGCAAACCCCAACTTGAAGTAGTTCAACACACACAAATAAAAAGCGGTGGCCGGATATCTAAAATTAGAGTGGGAAAGGTAATGGATATAGAGGGCTACTTTTCCTTGCGGAGGGGAATGGACTCGTTGGTTTGAGGTAGGTACGATAGCATTATATTTCCTAAGGCATGGATACTCATCCATAAGTTTGGTTAGCATTTTGTCATTGACTGTGGTAGGACTCCGAGCAACTGATGGAGTTTCCATCACAATTGCATCTGACACTGGCTCTCCCATGTTAAAACAACGACAACTACAATATGCCTAATAAATAACAGAGGATATAAGCTGTTACAAACTATAGGGGTGTAAACAAGCAATGCAATGGAGAAGTAAATACATACCTGTAAGGTAGAGAACAGCCCAGTTAGACCTGCACGCAAGACATACAAATTACAGTTAAGCTGGAGTTAATGATTTAAAGAGTACAAAATAATATTTCGGTCAACATAGGCTAAGCCCTCTGCCGGTCTACACCTTACCCCCGACTTAACCCTACCGCCGGTCTCGCCTAGGGCCGTCGGTCTGGGCGTCGGTCCGGTCTCTTGCCGCCGCTGGTCTCGCCTTGTATCGCCGCCCCGCAGGTACCGTCGGTTTCACCCGGTCAAGGGTATAAACCGCCGGTCATGGGTCTAAACCCGCCGGTCATGGGTCTAAAACCGCCGGTCAAGGGGTCCAAACGCCGGTCCGCTAGCCATCGCCCCCGGTCAAGGATATAAACCGCTGGTCATGGGTCTAAAACCGCCGGTTAAGGGGTCCAAACGCCGGCCGCCGGTCAAGGGCCTAAACCGCATGGGCTAGCCGCCGCCGCCGGTCATAGGTCTAAACAGCCCGGTCGCGTCCCGCAATACCGCTGGTTTCACCCCCGCCGGTCAAGGGTCTAAACCGCCGGTCAGGGTCTAAACCGCCGGTCAAGGCGTGGGCTAGCCGCCGGTCAACTCGCCATCGCCACCTGTCCAGGGCTGCCCCGGTCAAGGGCTACCGGTCGGTCGGAAAAAAAAAAAAAACAGAAACAGAAAACGAAATAAAACTTACACAAATGATAGTTACGACTTGCAAACCGTTGTGGCAAATCCTAACTCGGGGGCATGATGAGGTTAGTAAGGATTACATATGTATATATAGGTAAATCCCCAAACCCTAAATATAATGATGGGCTTTTGTGTTTAAAGCCCGCTACACCAACTGTTGAGTCCGCTACGTTGAGTCCGCTACTACAACTGTCAGGCCCGCTAGCTTTGTCACGTGAAGACAACCATGTCCAAGTTATCACCGCCTGTTAAGTTATCACCGTCTGTCAACGTCCGTCATTGAAAGCGCACGTCTGTCATAATGGTTGCATGAGAAATACACTTTAATGGGCGTTGCATAGACGGTTGATGATCAACGTAGCTCAAGCGTTCACAATCATCATTAATGGGCTAACGTTCCATATGCTTGGGACTAGTCATATAAATACATTGTCTAAATCATTGTCGAGGACACACAGAGACAGACTAAAAAAGCATAGAGTTCGTATACTCTCACTTTCATACGCGTACTCAACCTTGATCACCCTAGGTTCGTCAAGAACTTGTTGGGTCTGCACTGCGGTCATCGCAGGAGATCCAAGGTTGACGTCGCCTAGTTTTCGTGTTTGACAATCGTTGCTCGAACATGAGACATACTTGAATTTAACCATTTCTTATAGATGAGTTAGAAAAGAGCCGCACAATTCATAAAGTGGCAGAATGCTAACTGAAAAAATGTAACATGAAGGGTCGTGTCAATTAAAAAAAAATCGTCTCACTAAATTCACAAAGTGACGGAGAAAATAAGGATGTTCTATTGGCAAATGTGTATCAATTTTGAATTGTTAAGATGATGTTGTTGTGGTGAAATTAATAAAAGAAAGAAAGAAGGTTATTATTAATTTATCCTTACATCGGGGACGTAATCTCATACACTCAATTGTTTAAAGTACCCAAATTATAACTATTGTAAACTCGACAATATATGAAGACAGAACCAGGCCATGGATTTCTAATAACCTAGTAATTAGTAAGCTCAAACAACTGAACAAAAAAACAACAGAATTGCCGTCTTGATTAAGAATTCAAATCAAATAACCCAATTTAGGTCAATAAAATTTTTCTGTCAGCTATCCTAATTTGTTGGTTACATAAAAAATACTAAATTAAGGAACAAGATAACAATTACCCAAAAGAAAACATCATATCTTCCAAAAAACATCGCATCAACCTCACATGTATTATGCCTATATTAACAAACAAACCCTTACTTTCTACATATTCTCCACCATCTTCTAATCACACCTTAATCTGTTCTAATTTGAGATCCAAATGATGGAGCAAAACTCATTGTTCTTACCTTATTTTCCCCTAAACACACCCCAAACGTCGGAAACCACCTTGTTTTGTGAACCCGACCCGGACCTTAACTCGGGTCACATCTTGGATTGGTTAGAAGATTCAATATCATGCCCGCCATGGATCCTAGACGATCTATACGGGTCACATGATGTCATCGATGATCCTTGGTGGGGCCCGGACCTTATTGATGATGTTAATACGGTTTCTAGTTCTAACACTACTTCATCCGAGGTTGATCCAGCCGTTGGATACAATCAGCCATGCAAAGAGCGCGTATCTGGTCCGTCAAAAAAAAGGAGAACACCGGAAGACCGTGTGCCGGCGCCACAGACAAAAAAAACAAGTGGAAACAAGAAGGGGACAGGGAAACCAAGGAAGTGTGATTTTAAAAGGGATAACAAAACAGGGAGGTGGGCAGAGCAGTTGCTGAACCCGTGTGCTACCGCGATCACCAATGGGAGCGTGACACGTGTCCAACACCTTTTATTCGTTCTCAAAGAACTCGCTTCACCAACCGGAGATGCTAATTACAGGCTGGCGTTTCACGGGATGCAAGCCCTCCTCCGCCACCAGTCATCCTGCACCAACATGCCCGCAAAAATGGTGGGGCCCGTTATCGGTTTCGCCACATCAGCACCTAAATTCTTCCAACGATCTTTAATCAATTTTAATGATATCAATCCATGGTTCACGATACCTAACAACATTGCCAATAACGCAATACTTCAATTGTTATCAGAGCAGGATAATGGTTCAGTTAAAACTCTTCACATACTCGATATTGGTGTCTCACACGGTTTACAGTGGCCCACGCTTCTAGAAGCATTGAGCAACCGGCCCGGTGGGCCACCGCCGTTGGTTCGACTCACTGTGGTCCCACCAACACTCGACAACCAACAAATTCCATTCGCTCACTGCCCACCGGGTTACGATTTCTCGTCGAATATTCTCCGTTACGCAAAAGACGTCAACGTTAATTTACAAATCAATAAATTGGAAAACTGCCATTTACAAAATCTAAACGCACATATCATCAATTCATCACGTGACGAAACGTTAATCGTGTGTGCTCAGTTTAGGTTACATTACTTGAACCACAAGAAACCCGACAACCGAACCGAGTTTTTGAAACTGATTCGATATATGGAGCCAAAAGGCGTGATTTTGAGCAACAACAACATGGATTCCAGTAGCAGCTTTGATGCTCGATTCTCGGGAAGTTTGGACTACTTGTGGAGTTTCTTGGACTCGACAAGTGTGGCATTTAAAGGGAGAGAAACGGGAGAACGGAAGCTTCTAGAAGGTGAAGCTGCTAAGGCGTTGATTAACCCATGTGAAATGAATGAAACGAAAGAAAAGTGGGGTGAGAGGATGAACGGTGTCGGGTTTTTAGAGACACCGTTTGCGGGTAATGTTGTGGATCAAGCTCGTGCATTGTTGAGAAAGTATGATAATCACTGGGAAATGAGACTTGAAGAGAAAGATGGATCTGTAGGATTATGGTGGAAAGGGCAATCGGTTTCGTTTTGTTCTTTATGGAAAATTAGATGCAAAAGTTAGCGAATTTTAGAACGATTTGTGGAAAAATAAGACAACTGTTATGTTTTTGTATTAGGTGTTTCATCTCTTGTTGTTCAGATGTCAAAGGATGAGCAAAAACTAAAGTGTTAAATAGTTAAATGCAGTTGTAATTAAGATTGGTTAGATTGTCACAATGTCACAGCGTGAAGATTTATCAATTTTTAAGCACAAACGCTATACAGATAGAATAATATATTCATGCGGAATGACTTCTTAATTCTAATATTGGCGGTTAATGCGAAACTCGAAGTCAAACTTGACAGCTAAGAAATAAAATTGGACGACTAAGACATTCGCAATGGTAACACAAACAGAAGTTTCTTACTGACACTTCAACTATGTCAGTAATATTTTTTTACTGTCTAAAGCAGGCCCGCCCAGTGCCTACAGACTCCATCCAAGCCCAAATTTATTATTATTTCAAGCCTGGCTTCTTTTTAAGTTTTTAACTCGTTCTTTCATTTCTCAATGTAAGAGTAATCAACTCCGTATCATGACCATATATGATTTCAATATGGACAATGATAACTATGATCAATCATGTTTCTACTGCATTAACAAAATTTAAAACTAATTACATATTTAAATCTCCTAAATCGTATTTACGAAAGGGGGAAAACTAATCTAATTAAATATAATAGACTTCAGTCAAGCAATTCATTAACTCATGAATCAACATATTAGATCTCCGTTTACTGTCATCACTTGGCAGGCGGGAAAGTCAAGCAACTGAAAAGAAGCGGTTGTATAATTTAAACTTATTATCAAACTACACATTAATCTAAGATCAATTCAACTAGTCCATTTATTTTAGTTCTACAACTAACCATTTCAAAATTGTCCTAAGATACCGAAATGTTTACATAGTGTACTTCAAAAAGAATAACTGTTAGACTAGTAACGTTTGAAATTAGATGCATAAAGCTCTACAGTCAAACAAGAGCCGAAGATTCGATTTTCAGTCAAAACATTTTAACGAGTAACATGAATAAAATTGCCAGCAATAACAAAAGATCAAAATACCATGATACAAATACGTCTACAAACCCCGACACCAGTGCCTTATATATCTACAAATTTTTATAAAATAATATCTATTAAATATTCATACCTCAAGAGTCATATATTCTGACAGAAGTCCGAATTGTCTGTCTACAAACAGGGCATTTTGGGGACAAATCACGTTCAACCGAAAGAGCGCATCGTGGGCAACAAACCAGATGTCCACAAGGTACAAATGCAGACCGCCTTTGCCTCATTAAACAGATCACGCACAGCTGTCCTTCCGGAACATCGCCGCCGTCTTCCGCCGCCGCCACGTCAGCTTCCGCCTCGGTTGCCGCTTCCTCGGCGGCGGCGGCGTTCTGTTGCTCAATTTGTCTTTGTTGCCTCCATTGTTTTAATTTGTTCCAGTTCCTGAGACAATAGATACAGAAAAATGATATTTATTCCTATCATTTGTTCCTACTCATCTTCCTACCCACTTAATAAGATGACATCTATAATCAACTAATTCTCTCACCTACTATCATCCATTTATTTTGACACATGTCTTGATCTAATGCACTCAATTTTGTAAGAGCCACAAGAGGTAAGTTAGGATTCTAAAAATCTAAAGACCAAAGCTGCAAAATAGAAAGATGGGTAAATTACTGATATCGTCCCTGTATTATGCAGCTTTTACAGGCTTAGCCCCTAAAACAAATTAGTTACATTGTTTATCCCTATTGTTGCTATTTCTCCCCAACTTCGTCTATGGGCCAAGTGAAATGACCAAAATATTTTCTCTTATGTATTACATTTATTATTATTATTATTGTTATTATTATTATTAGTAGTAGTAGTCACGTGGGGTTGGACTGATCCACAAATACTTTTTTTTATCCATTAGTTTGAATTTTACAAACAATTAACCTGTCAAATATGATTACAAAAACTACATGATTATAAACAAAAAGTATATTATTATAAAACATATTTTGTCCAAAATTCATAAACATATTATAAGTCTATAACTAAATAGTGTCAACTATTATTCATTTCAATAGTAATCTCACTTTTCGAATACAACTATTTAGGAAGTTTTATGCATCAAAAATACTTTCTGACGGATTTTCAACCCATTTCCCTTTTAAGCTTATTTTTTTTTACTTTAACTATTTAAGCCATCAGAGACAGCACATAACCCAAATTTACCACATCATAAGGATGCTACCGAGTAGGTAATCTACTATCCTTTAATAATAAGACAGCTTTAATTGGAATATAAAAATTATATTAATAAAAACAAAGCACAGGCATATACCTTACAACAGCATAACCAAGAATGCCAGCTGCAAATGAACCAATAACAACTCCACTCCACAACAAAACTTTTGTCCTAAAGTCGAGTTCTACTACCATTTGATCTTTGTTCATATTTGATCTATCAAAATATAAAACGCGTAAGTCAGCTAAGCCAAATATATCTCAAATAAGAAGCAACAGGTTAGTTAGTTATTTAAAAATGTGCTTCATAAAACATCAAATACAAAAATAATGGTTAATTCAATTTTCAGAAGCCCGTCCAAAAACCAAGATACACAATACAAATTAGGCATGTGCAAACTAGACTGAGAACCAGCCAGGCCAAACCGAATGGAACTGGATCGAACCGAGCTATAGCGGTCCGGTTCTCGGTTTGAATTTTCATGCAAAACCGGTTCTCGGTCCGGTCCAAAACCGAAAAAAGACCAAAAAAAATCGAAATACCCCGATTCTCGGTTCGGTTATTGGAATAAGATGGAAAAAGCTTACAGAAAAAAAGGTAAATCCTTGCATGACATCATTTCAGGAACTCCATTTTTCAAGCTGACAAGACCAACTGCAGTAATTTCCTTTCCAACTGGAAGAATTTTCTCTTCATCAAGAAGCCCAACCTTCAACACCACAAGAAAGAAATAAGGTCAAATGAAGAATTAAAAGAAACCACAAAATAATGTAATTATCTGATTCTGTACGTACAGGGTACTCATGACCAAAAAATGCCTGAAGAAAAGTGTAAGGGGAAGCACTAATAGGCTGCAAATTGTGGTATACAGTTGTAAGAGGTAAAGGATGCTTTGAACCATCCAAGTTAATGGACAGATAATCGGATTGTGGCCACAAGCCTCCATCAACAAGGATAAAAGGAACCTGTTCATAAAAAAGAACACCATACATAAATAATTAGAACCATAATTTACTCATCAGATAGTCATTGGATCTCACTAGCAAAAGCAAAAGTAGCCACATAGAGAGCTAGATCTCAAGACAAAGTTGTGCCTTAACATTATCTTTCATACTTCCCTTAAGATTTCTCAAGTAGAACAAGAAACTAATGCATTTAAATAAAATTAAGCTGCAAGACATGCACAAATATATCAAGAACAATAAGAACCAGAAATGCACAATATCAGTGTCAATTCCACTTTTTATGTCTTCTATAACTATAAGAAGATATTGTTAAAGAACTGTATCAATATAAATGTCTCGTAATATTTGAACCATTTGAGCTCTACATGAAGAACTGGTTATGCTAACAACTTAATATATAACTCAAGGTAACAAGGATTTTGAAGTTACCGTTCTTATCGATGAAGATTCTTGCTCTTTCCAGTGTCTTGCAAATAAGGAACGAAAATCTGAAGTCCATCCAAAAAATCCCCTCCATTCGTTGTATATACACTGCAACAAATTCATAATAATTCACACTTCAAACTGAAAACACCAAATACATGATATACAACAAGTAAACAACACCGATCAGCTCATCAACATGACAACATGCTATTATAAACATTACTTAAGTCTAGAAATAAGTAAACTAAAAAAAGCAGCATCGTTCTAGCTATAAGTTGAGCAATTTCGCAAGACAGAGATGATGTAATTCACAAAAACCTCTAGTATAACAGCATACAAACAGATTTTAAGTAAATTATTAAGATATACCGTTTGCGTCCTCTGCAAGATAACTGCCTTTTCGTTAGACTCATGAGAGACCAAAACGTTTTGTTTCTTCCAATTTCCATTAACAACAGATTTCGTCTCCACAACGCCTCGAACGATTACGAGCTTCTCTTCACTAGAAATGACGGTTTCTGTATCGTGATCGGAAGAATTAGAGAGAACAGAACGGAGATCGGAGACGTTGACGGAGGGTGCTTTCTTCACTTTGTTTAAGGCGGATGAGGTAGTCTTGAACTTGAGAACGCTGCGGACTGCAATGTACGCTAACGCTATACCTAGAACTGCGCCATCGGCAGCTAGGGCTACTTGCGATAGGACTGCAACGGCTGCTTGATCGTGTACCGACATCGTGAATTAATAACTAGAAATGAAAGAGATTTGTTCTGATTCTTCGCATCGAAGCTATGACGGAGTTACACAATAGAGCGAGGTGGCGGAGAGCGGTGGCGATTTCGCCGGACGGGGGAATACAGCGGATGAGTTTAAGAAATTCAGCGATACGAACGAGTTTTTTGGGTAAATGAAGGGAATATTAAATGGACTAGCAGGTACCCGCCCTATGCGGCGGCTGGTACCCATGAACAATATTTTACGGCAGACAAATGTTTTCCGGTTACATGTTTATTCTAAAAATAATTGTACACTCTCAGCAGAGCAGGTGACCATGGTCCAGCTACAATGTTTAAGATACATAACCATCAAAACATGAAACTGCTAGTAACAAAAATCAAATTATGTTCTTTAGGCATATAATCATAAAAAGTGCCGTATAGAATAACTCTGACATACAATTAATGAATTTTACTACTAATTATAAGTTTTGATTGTTAATAATCCTAACAGTTTAGCCGACCATGGAACTTTTGAAATGCAGCTTCCACAAACAATGACGATATTTGAATACTAAAATATTAACCTCTTTCAGTAATAAAGAAGTACTAAAATCGAGTCGAGCCTAGTTCTATCAATCTCGAGCAAGACTTGACATCATAAATTCGTGCTTGATACTCGAAGAGCCTAAAATTGTAAACTCGAGCTTCGTGAAGGTATCGATACTTTCGAGATCACCTTAGCTCGGCTCGATATTTTTTTTATTTATAAAATGCATCAGTAAATTGATTTATAAGAGTAAAATTGAGAAACAAGGTAAGGTTTATTTTCTTTTTCCTCATATAAAAAAGATATTTTTGTAATTACATATATAAAAAATGTTAAAAGAGTAAATAAATGGAAACCCGATTAGGCTCGCAAGCTTGTCAAGCTGAGTATAAGGGAACTCGAACTCGACTTGGAACCCTAATCGAGTAGCTCGAGCTCGACTCGGTTCACAACAAAGTCGAATCCAAGAATTTTTCGAGTCATTCTCAAGAAGCTCATGAGCTGTCTCGACTTGATTACATCCCTAAGTATAAGTTGCAAACCTAGCAAATTGCTAATAGAGGTAAAACTCCGATGAAGTAAAACAGCTTCAAAAAAGAAAAAAAGATAACAATCAACAGAGTATCGAAAATGGAATTGCAGTTATGAACATGTCAATCAACAATTAGTATCTTGTTGCTACCTAATTCCTAAAGTATTACAACATTTAACATAGTATATAAAACATATAATTAATGATAAAAGAGCACACATAGCTCACTTCTTTGTGGGACTATCATTTTAGACCTTCTGGTCTTGATCATAATTAATTTATGGCCACATATATGACATACAAGACCACACATTAAGCCAATTTCATGATTTATATTGAGCCAGCTTCAGGCGATTTTCTCACACATCATCTCACGTTCCTCCTGAAATCATATCTTTTTCACTCCATTCTTTCTGCAATCTCACCAAAAACCTAATTAAATTAATTACACAACTAAATAAGTTAACCATGAGATTATATTTATCTTTAAAAAAAGTACATATAAGAGGAGGAATACTTCAGCTTTAGCATTTGCAGAATGTTCAAGGTTAGGGCTTCAAAGCATTGATATAAAACAAATACCTATACTCTCAACCTGGAATGTGGAAATATATGTAACATCCTCAAATCGGGTCTAGTCGCGAGTGATTGGTACGTAGTCATTCTACTATTTTAATAAAGAATATATATAATTTTAAATAATAATGATAACTAGAATTATATGAAAGTTATGGAAATTAATATGAAAATTGAAAATATTAAATGATTTAACATTATGATTCCGAATATATCCCCGTTAAATAAATAGGATATGTAATTAGTAAGTTGTAAGTTAAAAGAGGGTACAAATACCTGCGTTTTAAAGAAATTAATCTCAAAGTCGGTTAACTCCCTTTACCCCACGTTATCTCACTGTATTACTTACCCTCAATCTTTCTTCATCTCCTTTCTATTTCTTACTATCACAGTCAAAGAATCTCAAGAAGAATTCTGAATTTAGGGTTCCTAAATCATCAACCAAGGATTCTTATACACTAGTTCATCTTATCATCATCTCCATCATTCAATTTTATGTAAGTTCATGTTCTTCTTTTTAGGGTTCTTAAAGTTCTAATGGGTTAAGTTTAATTTACATCAATAATTCGAATTTGATGCTAGAAATCTGTTCATACAACTCCTAGATACATTAGAACATAAGAATTGATGTTAGAATTAGGGGTGGCAATTCCTGACACGACCCGCAACCCAACACGAACCCAACACGAAAAAGGTCGGGTTTGGGTTGATCATAAATGGGTTCGGGTCAAAAACAGGTCGACCCATTCAACCTGTTTATAAATCAGGTTGGGTTCGGGTTGTCTTGTGTAAAACCGGGTCGACCCGTCAACCCGTTTAGTTTTTAAAGATTTTTCAAAAAAAATATGTATGTAGTAAATACCATAAATAATATAACACACCTCTTCAATTAGTTATCCTACCTAAAGTATTTCTCTTTCTTTTTGACCTTTCAAATTTGAATTTGTCCTTCAAATCTCACTCAATGAATTTCTAGCATGTTTTCCCCGACCAAAAGCTTGTAGATTTGGGACACGAAAAATTTCTTATTTTACAATCTCAATTTTGAACGAAATTAGGTTGGTATATTATGTATTTGAAATTGAACTTATTATTAATTTTTAAATGGATTGAGTTTAACCTTGTATTTGAGTTCATTTTATTTGTTCCTAACCCGCCAACCTGTTTCTGACCCGCTAACCAACTTGACCCTCCAACCTGATAATTTTATGGGTTAAACAGGTTGGGTCTGGGTTACCTTGGTTTATATGAGTCCGGGTTAGGGTTGCTTTTTCTGACCCAAAAATCTAACAGGTCGGGTTTGGGTTTAATGATTCCAACCCGTCAACCCGCCAACCCGAACCCGCTAACCCAAACCCAACCCAATTGCCACCCCTAGTTAGAATTGAGTAATTAGTGATTTTGGTAAAAAAACCCATTTAGGTTAAATGGTCAAAAACGTGGATGAGCATAAGGATATGATTTTGATGTCTTAAATTGATCCTTACAATTTTAGTAAACTGAGAATATTCCAACTTAAATGTCAATTTGGATAAATTAATACAATTTGATTAAAAATCATAAAAATAGGCTAAGCCAAATGTGTTGTGTCCGGAACAACACTTTGTTATTGTTGGTTGGGGTCAGCCGTGGCTGGATCGGGTTGGGGCCTTGTGCCGTCAACCATGATTAACGGTGAATACCGGTTGGGGCCTTGTGCCGTCAACCATGGTTAATGTCGTCCCTCAACATTGTTTGGGCTCTCAGTTTCCCGCTGATCCCGAGGAGTTAGTGCTCCCGTAACGTAATGGTGGACCGCTACCCGCTCACCCACCGGCACGGTTGATGTGACTGGCTTCCCCAGTATGGATCATTGAGTCGGGCTAGCTACCCTGCAATATATGACTCCCGCTGACTATACCAGTGCATCGTTATGTGTTAGGATAGCACTGCTTGTTACTACATGATATGATGTTTCTATTTTGATACTTATGTTTAATCGTTACTCACTAGCTTTTATAGCTAACCCCTATACACTTCCCATGTGCAGGTAATTAGTAGATGACGGTGAGGATGAGTGCTATATACCGGATAGTATACATAGCTTTTGGGAACACCATTATGCATGCTTTTGTTTATAATAGGTAGTAATGGTTGGTTGATAATCCGGTAACACCATATGGCTTTTGAAAACTTATTTGTAGTTCTTTTGGTAAACATATTATATAATTTCCGCTGCTTTTGTAAATACAATATATTTTGGAATAAACAGGCTATGGAAAGATTCTATTTACAAACGAAACCACGCAATTTCAAAGCTCGAAATTTAATTTTTTTTAAAAAAAAAATTGGCTTGAAAACCGCGGTGTTACAATATAGTTACTCATTTTTGAATGACAAACTAAAACATGACAACGAATACAAAATTTTGCAAAACAATTTATTTTGATATAAAAAAAATAAAGAGTAACATCAATGTCATACCTTATGAACATGTTCCAACATTCACTTGCAAGCTAATATCTGTTAGGATCGTCACAAGGTGGTCGGAAAATCGATATACAAACCTTTCCATCAGTGTAAACCGTAAAAAACACCAAAAAAGAATATATATTTTGTGTTAAAACCACATCTTATGGTAGCTTAAAAAAGTAATTCAAAAAAAAATGTTTAGCCTACTAAGTATTGTACTTACCATTGGGATGCCAAATTTTTTATGTAATTCTCACGGTTGGAGGGTAGTTTGGATAATTTTGGGAGAAATATTTTAAAGAAACCACACTCACTGAAACAATGAACAAAAAATCATGTCTCTTAAACATATATTTTACATAATCACAGTAATAGAATTATAACAAAACCTCAAATTAAATAATTGATCAAGAAAATGGAACACTCTATGGTAAATTAATTTGAAGAAGGCCTTAAATCAACCACAATTTTGCATCTATATACTTTTCTTCAACTTCTTTCGCAGTATAGACCACACATCTGACATACATGATAGGATTTAATATAAATCATTAATACACAACAAAATGATTTAACAAATAACTTATGGTTAATTACTTGCTAATTCATTTTAGTATAAAGAACACAAGAAGTTCCAGATTAACTAAGGTTACTTTCTTTGATTTTTAATAAACCTAGAAGTTTATAACAGAAGAAGTTTCAAATTGTTCAAATGCTTATAGTAACAGTTCCAAAATATTATTACTATACAAGCATTGGAGTGCTTTTTAGCATCATTGATGATGACGTAGAAACACTTACATAATTTGAAGTTTGAATCATGGTGGTTACAATGTAGTTATTTTGATTTCTCATTTGGGGAAATTTGGTGAATCAAGTTCTTTACTTAAACGATACACACACCTGCATATGTGATCTTGATTGAACCGAAACAACCTGCATATGTGATGACATATTAAAACCCTAGAATTAATTCAGAAAACTTACGCCTCTTTCCATTAATATATCCAAATGCAGAATCTGGCACTGCACATGCTTGAAGGAACCAAGTAGGCACCACACGCTTGAGGAACTGAGGTAATTGCAGACTTGGAGAAATGGAGATGGTTAAGGAGAACTGAATGGAGGGGGGTTATTTAGGCACATATGCTTAAAGTTGAAGGAACCGATGAAATGGAATCGAGGAGTCGTTTGTTAAGGTTATCGAGGAGTCGTCCAAGAAAAAATCGGGAGTTGTACCAGGAAGACCATGCACTGGCCCATGAGGCGGTTGGTTTTAGCCATTGGGGACTGGTGTTTATTCATAATAGTTAATTCTCAGGAAACCAATAGTTAGCTGTTTAGCATAGCTGGTTAGCGCGTATGGCAATAACCTAAACGTCCCAGGTTCGAAACCCTGCAGAGGGTATTTTTTTAAGCAAATGATTAATTTCTGAAAATAGCAAGTATTTGGCTGAACTTTCATTTGGCTATTTAAGTAAAGGTTTAAATGCTTTATAGATAGTAGAGATAGTGGACCGGACCGGCTCTTATTTTCTTTTCTTTGTTGTTAACATAAATTAGACATTCGGTCCTTGTACTATTGCTGAATGTACAATTTGGTTTCATTAAACTCTTTCTTGCAATAGTATGGAGTACTAGAGTAGTATCAAAGGGTTTGTAGTATGGTTGTGCAAATTGGACCTAGAACTTATCGGAATCGCAGAATCGGATCGGACTGGATTAAAACGAGCTACATCGGTTTGGTGCTCGGTTCTCGGTTTTAACTTTTATGAAAAATCGGTTCTCGATTCTGAGCAGTTCGGTTTGGTCCAAAACCGAGGAATACCAAAAAGAAGTCGAAGAAAGTACCTCGGATCTTGGTTCTAATTTTTATGAAAAAACGATTCTCAGTTCCGAGTGGTTCGGTTCGATCCAAAACCGAGAGATACCAAAAAGAAGTCGAAGAAATTACCTTGGTTCTAATTTTTATGAAAAATCGGTTATCGGTTCCGAGCGGTTCGGTTCGGTCCAAAACAGAGAAATACCGAAAAAAATCGAAGAAATTACCTTAGTTCTCAGTTCGGTTTGGTTCCAGCCGGTTCTCGGTCCGGTTTAGTTCCTACTTCCTAGCATCATCGGTTCGGTCCGGCAAAAATCATTTTTTTGGTTCCCGGTTCTAGCCGGTACAGTCCGGTTCTTGGACCGTGCATGGCCCTAGTTTGTAGTCCAGCTGTATAAAGTGTTGGGACTTGGGAGGTATCTTCATTGACCTGTGCTTATGCGTACGAGTCTCGTTATGAACAATATGATGTAGATTTAAAAGTAGTTTAGAATGTGTGTGATTTATATTGTTCAGAAAATATTGTATGGAGCAGCGACCCCAACACTCGTGTTTAGTTAAATATGTGACTTATTCTTGAAGGACACTCTAAATGAGAAAGATAAGACGAGTAGACCAACATGCAATTTAGCATATACATCGACATAAGTAGATGGTCATATTAATTTGTTCACAAAATAAGTCGGAACTTAAGTTACAAAAATAATGAAAAATTGTAGGTATATAATGTGTGCGAAATTATAAATATTTGTCTTTCTAAAAAAAGAAAGAAAAGATTGATTACATAAAGTAGCTTATCCTATTTGCACAAATCCGGTATTAATAGCTGCACGTTGCTAGTATATTGCCATCTTCTCAATGAAGATATGTATTTCCACAAACTTAATTTTATTTTATCTTGGTCCATGTGATTAGAAAGTAATTATAATATAGAGAATTATCAAATATTTAATCCGGTAGCATATGTTTAAACCAAGCAAGCAAGACAGAAGAAGGATGGGAAATTGATGGACGTTCAAAGAAGATCGAGAAGCGGAATGGCAAGAAATAAACTACTCTCTCGAGCCATTTGTTCAAAAGGCCATCAACTTGAAACATGTAGGTTACAGAATATTAATCGATAAAAAATAGATTAAAGAGATTAACATATCATATGCAAAAAGTTTGCTCTCCTACATTAGCAGTTTTGAATTGTAATGTCGGAATGTAATATCGATTTTATGTTTTTAGCTTCTGGTTAGTTGGTACGATTTTAATAGGAGAAGATGATATTTCTGCCTTATATTTGTGCATACTTATGTGCCTACATACTTTAAACTTGATATGTGTAATTCATTAATTATCTTTTCTTATATCATCCCTTGATTTTGACACTTGTCATTATCAAATAGGTGGTGATTTTTACGCCACATATTTTAATCCATCTACCACAACAATTGCATTACTTATTTGTACAATATGCAAAAATACTTATACAATGTGATATAGACAATTAAAAATATGGTAGCAAAATTAATTCCATTATCAAATAGATATGCACAAAACTAGTCACAAATGATAACCAATACCATTTCTCTTTTAATAGAACTCATGTTTGCTGTTAAAACAATTTTTAACCAAATTTTGTGATTGGAAATTGGGATAGAGTAAATGTTTGGGATGGCCATGTAGATAAACAAATATTATTATTAATGCACGTCATAACAAAACAAAATAATATTTTTCTTTTCCTTACCAAGAAAAATAAATGAGAAATTTTCTTCCATTTTTGGCATGAAAATATATACCAATAGAAATTCGTTGTTATACCAATGAACAATTATCATGTTGCTAGATACATAGAAATGGTCGTCATTAGAACAATACGACAACCTCAAATGAGAACAAAATAATGACCCATGGCTTTTGTTTACACTCTCAATCATCCTACATTATATGCAGGGAGTGTCTATCGTTATTCACCCGTTAATGGCTCTTTGGCGGCGCTAGGGGTGTTCGTTTGGACGGTTTGGTTTTATCCGAACCAAATAGGTGAAACCAAACAAAGTCCGGTTTTCAAAAGTTCAAACCGAACCGTCCAAACTAATTCGAAAACCAAATCGATCCGAACCAAATAACAATTTGGTTGGTTTGGTTTGATCCGTTTGGTTTTTCCTTAAAATTTTCAAAATACTACAAAAGTATATAATTTAAATAATTTTAAGTTAGATATGTAAAATTACAAAATAATAAACTACTTTGTACATCAAAACAAGTCTAATTCATAGCTTGTGACATTTACAATCATATATGCAAAAATCTTGACATCAACTTTATCAAAAACTCCAAAAAGATTGTTACATCGCCAACTGATACAATATAAAATGGAACAAGTGTTAGTATATAAACCAATTTACTATAATAAATGTAAAGAAAATGAGTACCATAATTGCTTACAATGGAAACCAACAAGTGTTAGTATATAAATCAATTTACTATATATTATTATTCGGTTTTTTTGGACAATCCGGTTTTCACAACAGAAACCAAATCCAATCCGAAATCCAAACTATTAATTTGGTTCATGTCCAAACCAATCCAAAAAACCAAATAACCAATCCAAATAGTCTGATCCAAAATGTCCAATTGGACAATCCGGTTATATCCGAATAGTGAACACCCCTAGGCGGCGCCAAACTCACACCATGGGTACTGGCGCCAAACCACCACCAAAAGGGTTTCGCCAAGCAAATATCGCTCATGAAATGTTGAGTGTGTGTAAAAACCATGTTATATTAACACCGCATTATAAGTTTCCATTTATATCAACAATAAATAAGACATTAGGTATGTGTACTATCTAAGATCCGAACTGAATCGCTTGGAACCGAACAAACAGAGAACCAAGAAAATAGTTTTTGCCGGACCGTAGACTGAACCGGTCCGAGAACCAGCCGGGACTGAGCCGAAAGCGAAGAAAGTTTATTCGGCTATTTTTTTGGTTTCTTTTCGGTTTTGGATCGATCTAAACCGAGAACCGATTATACATGAAAATTAAAACCGAGAACTAGATCGATATAACTCAGTTTAGTCCAATCTGATATGGTTCTAGTTGTTATAGTCAGTTCTAAGTCTAGTTTAGAAATAAAAAGATAACATGTTTAGCCAATAAGAAGCTACATAGTAACTTCATTGTCTATTTTAATAATTTCTATCATAATAAATTATTCTTAGGACCTAAAAATACTAATATAATGATATGTTTTTAATCGAGAAATCATTTAAACAGATACCAAATCTCACCTACAATTTTATCTTGATCGAGATTGAGAATTTTTGTTATTACAATAGACCACCATGAATTAAAACTGGTTAAAAATTTAACCTTGTTTTAACGGAAAGAGTTAAATGACATCCCCATAACAGGCACTGCAAACGAGGTCTCCCTGAGAAGCATCTGTTGATGGTTATCATAACTTCCGTCATATTCCGTTAAATCCTTCAAAACGCTTAAATAAAACACTTTCAATTTCTGTAAAGCACAAGCTTTCTTCAGATTCAACCATTTAACTTGCAATCTTCTAATCATTTTGATCACCATCGTTGATCCAGATCGTCCTCCTTGCAACTGTTTTTCTCCTCCTAATCTCACCGTCGGCAGCTTCTTCTTCCGCCGTAACCGCCAGAACCTGCGGCGGCTGATGGTGGACTTGATCTTCTGTAATTGGTTGCCGGAAGATGTGGCGGTGTTTGCGGTTGAAGACATGATTCCGGTGGGAAATTAAGGAGAAGAGTTGACTACCATCTATCATTCACTCCATTTGATTGATCTCAAATCTGCATATAGTTTGCTTATATTTATATCAAGAACTTGCACATGCGTATAGTTAAGTATGTGTGATTGTTGACCTAAGTGCACGCATTTAAGTTTTAAGAGTCCCATATTTGTATCTATCGAGATTAATGATCGAGAAAATGATATTGATAGTTATACTTTATCTTTTCCACTAAGGGGTGTTTGGGAAAGCTTAATTAAAAAGCTTATGCTTATTAGCTTATGAGCTTATTTAAATTAATAAATTTTTGTTAAATAAAGTGTTTGGAAGAGCTTATATAAATTAATTATAAAATGACTAAAAAGGACATTTTTAATAAGCTAATAAGTTCAATTGTTTGGTTTAGTTGTGCTTGTATAAAAAATGTTTCATTGATGAAAGGAGGGGGTAAGGAGGTAAAAATCTTAAATAAGCTAGTAATCCCCTTCAAAATGACTTATTTAAAACCCCCTAAATAAGCTTATAAGCTCAACCAAACACTAAGTAATGCTTATTAAACTTAAATAAGCTTAAAAGCTCATAAGCCCCTTAAATAAGCTCCCCCAAACACCCCCTAAATTGATTTATACAAATGTCGAAATCAAATAATGATAATAATGTAAGAATCAACTTCATTAAAAATTCTATAAGTAAGATATTTTATTACTAAGATGATAATATAAAAATATTTAGTAGAAATCAATATTATTTCTCTTTGTGATATTTGTACTTTTTAATGACATAACTTAATTCATGTGAAAGTTAAAAGAAAAAAGGGAACTCTAGTAAAAGAAGATTCGACTACACCATCAATCCCTAGCAGTAGATCCAAACTAACCATTAAAAAACAAGCAAGATGCTAGATGAGAATGTACATCAAAAACAACATAACAACAGGTTACAACACCAATTGACTCAAAAGAAATCTATTCTACTCTTATTTCCTCTATTTTTACACCAAAGAAATGAAAAATTTGTAATTGAAAGAACATATTAGCAAAGCAAATAAGTCGTCATTTTTCCTCCTTTCTCCCAAAAGCATAGGTAGAGGTAGATGTCCAAAAGGTGGACAAAATGGTAATTTTCCTGCTACCCAAGCAGTTAACCGTTTTCCTTGAATCTGTAAAAAATGGTTAACCCAATTAGGCCCATTTTAAAATAATGACTTATTTCGACTTGAACCATTTTTCGTTCTACACAACTAGCTAACCTGTATACCTTACCATCTCTAGTAAATTAAATAACAAAATAACTTGTATTCAGTTTTCGTTGTCATGCATGTGAAACCTATGAGTTCTAGTCAGTGTAAAAAGAAAAAAACTATTTTGACCTAATTTTTTATTTGTTTATGATTTCGTATTTTGATGTCTTCCGGTTGATTTTAGAGAAGTGCCCGAGGACTATATTTTGTTAACGGTTCGGTAAAGATGATTCACCACTGATTGCTGACTATTCTAAAAAAATGTCTACTTGCTTGTTTCATAAAAAAAAAAAAAAAGAATTATGATATGTATTATTGGATGAAATTGACTTGGAAAATATGAGAAATGGAATTGTAAAATAAGCGGAAGAAATGTAGTAAAAGCATTGTAAAAATTGAAGCAGAAATCTTTTCTCAACATCATTTGCAGTTTTTAATCATATAAAAGCTAAAAATTGCTTCAAAAAATAAAAACGACGCCTGAGAGATTCGAACTCTCGCGGGGAAACCCCATGTACTTAGCAGGCACACGCCTTAACCACTCGGCCAAAGCGTCATTATATGTTTTCCCTCAGTAACAAAGGCGGTTTATTCGTTGAGAATATACTCCCCTAAGGCCCTAAATAGCATTTTCCATAGAACATCATTTTGAAGCAAAATTCACCTTTCTTATCCGATGCACAAAATAATATTCTAAACCTTTACCATTATTTTTAAAATATCGTTTCTCAAATAGAAAAATAGTTTAATTCAAAGTTTGCAGAACCAAGAAATTTCAAATAATAATCATCAGCAAGGATTCAAATTATTGGATTCAGTATGTGTTAAATAATATGGAAGTTTAGGAATTTATTGTTATTCGATAGTGGTAAATTTATAAATCCAATGTAATAGATAGTATTAAATTGTACTCGTACTCTTAGATATCCCGTCGAAATCACAAGTTTATGATTTCTTGGGTGGATTAGCTAAAATCTCCTTTATAATGTTTGTTTAGTCTAGCAATTTGTTAGACTCTAGTTAATGAATTTGCTGTTAAAAAAAGGTGTGCAGGTAAACCGGAACAGTTGGATTATTTAAAAAACCGACTTAAACGTTTGGTGGGGCGTGAGCGCCGCCTTGGCGCCGTATGAAGCGCATTTTAGAACATTGCTTGAACCTATCTCTTTTTTTCTTTTTGGGAATAAGCTCACCTTTTATGCACAAATAATACTTCGTATATATAAATATGCACAAATGATAGACACAAATATTATTTCCATTAAAAAATAAAATTAAAAGTACGTACGTATAGCCGTTTGTTTCAGTGACGAACGTGATATTCGTCCAGCTCAAAAACCAAGTAAACAAAAAACTCGACCTCATCTTCATCAATGGCTTCCTCAACAAATCATATCATCACCATTTTGTCGTTATCACAGTCTTCTCTCGCAACACGGCTTTCCCCCTTTTTCTATAATTATAACGCTCAATCTCATCCGAAACCCTACAGGAGTTCATTAAATCACTTCCGTTTCTGAATTCTCCCCAAAATCACTTCCAATTCCAAAGGCGTTTCAGGTAATCAATAGATCTGCAAGTGAAACCACCAGTTACATTTTGATACGATTTAGTTGTTATTTCATGAATTGTTTATATATACATGTAATTCATCCTGAACTATTTATTTCGGTGCAGATATGGGGTTTGCTAAGGAGTACGAGTTCCTAACGGAGTTAGGTATTGAGCCGCGAAATAACGGTAGTTTTGTTAACGGTGCGTGGAAAGGAAGTGGTTCTGTTATCTCATCTGTTAATCCTGCTAACAATAAGGTAGTTAATTACCTTTCAATCGAATTACTTTTATCAGACTGTATGCTGGTTACAGTCCAATTCCCCAAAAATCCTGACAATGAACTGAAGGTTGATAACAGAGTTGCATTTCGATTTATGAACTAAAATTGGTTAGTTTGATCTTTAGGTTAATTAAGTTTTTTTTTTTTTTTTTTTTAAATGACTGGTGAGAAATTAACAACAAATTTCTTTGAACATGATGAGAGATTAGGTTTGGCTTCCTTTTTTTTCAACTTGAAACTAATAGAGTGCCATGATCTGGAAAATATAGGGATTTGTTTATTTCCTTCTATGATTTGGGCCGAATTACATTTTTTCTATTTAGTCATTGTACAAATTTTTGTATTAAAAGATGACCCAAACGAGACACAAAAAATGACACATGTCACTTTATCAGGTCATCCGGTTGTTTAATGACCTAATTGGGCATAATTTTGTACAATTACTATTCTAGACAAATGATGTTTGCTATCTTGTTGATCCAGCCCATTGCTGAAGTTGTAGAAGCTTCTATTCAAGATTATGAGGAGGGCATGCAGTCTTGTTATGATGCTTCAAAGATTTGGATGCAAGTAAGTGAATTTTTTGTTAATTTTTTTAATCAATATTGTCTTATTTTATGTTGGATTATAACTAATTTGTATGTCAGGTTCCTGCACCAAAACGAGGTGATATTGTTAGACAGATTGGTGATGCATTGAGAGCAAAGCTTGAATACCTTGGTCGCCTTTTATCACTTGAAATGGGAAAGATCCTTCCGGAAGGAATTGGGGAAGTTCAAGTATGACTTATCTATCCTATAGGCTGATTAATCATCACAATTTATAAAATGTTTATTTGCAACATATTTTATAAGATGTGATGTAGAACTTTATGAACCTTAAATTCGGTTTGTTTTGTGTTGTTCTGAAAATATGAAGTGTTTTTTATGGCAGGAAGTTATTGATATGTGTGACTTTGCAGTTGGATTAAGCCGACAGTTAAATGGATCAGTTATTCCCTCTGAACGTAATCTTTACTCCTTAAATTTTGTTTTGTTGCAATATTTTACTTTTATAACCCTGGTTGGTTTGTTGTCACAGGTCCAAATCATATGATGCTCGAGGTGCGGTTTATTTATTTATTTAGCTTTAACAGATATTATATTTATAATTCCATATATTGTACTTAAATATATTACCAATTATAATTATTATTATTATTATTATTATTATTATTATTATTATTATTATTATTATTATTATTATTATTATTATTATTATTATTATTATTATATACAGATGTGGAATCCTCTTGGAGTAGTTGGTGTCATTACTGCCTTCAATTTTCCTTGTGCTGTTCTTGGTGAGCATTATATCACCTCTAAAAATATCAATTTAGCATGTCATCATATTTTTATTTAAAATTTATTTTATTTTTTAATTATTGTTGTGTAGGATGGAACGCATGCATTGCTTTAGTTTGTGGAAATTGTGTTGCTTGGTAAGTCTTCACCATTAACTTCCAATTTATATATTAATTTTATTATATAAATTAATATGCAGGAAAGGTGCTCCAACAACACCTTTAATAACAATAGCAACAACCAAATTAGTCGCAGAAGTGCTGGAAAAGAACAATTTACCACCTGCTATTTTCACCTCATTTTGTGGTGGTGCAGAAATTGGTCAAGCTATTGCAAAAGATACACGCATACCCTTAGTTTCCTTCACTGGTAGTTCAAAGGTACTAATTTAATCACATATTTATTATTTAATAATTTTAAGGAAAATTGCATGTTGGCCTTTGTGTAACAGACTATTTTTGTTTTCTTTAATTTCAAGACATTGTTATTAGGCCAAAATGCATTTTAGTTCCCTAAACTTGGCTGACTAGGTCCTCTACTATACTGAACTATTATAGGTGGAACATGGTACACTGAATTTGACAAAATGGTCGTTTTAGTACCCTGACTCACTAATTTGGTCTTGCTTTCTCACGTGATGTGCTTCTAATATCAATATATTTAGATGAAAATATATTTTTTGGTCTGTCAAAAGCTCCAACAAAAGTAGGTCAAGTAAGAAAACGCGATCAAAATTCAAATTAACAAGTCAGAGTATTAAATCGATCATTTTGTCGAGTTTAGGGTACCATGTTGCACTTTTAATAGCTCCAAGGTAGTAGAATAACTAGTCAGACAAGTTCAGGGGACTAAAATGTATTTTGGCCTTGTTATATGTCACACGTGTCACTTTATAGGTTGGTCTTATAGTTCAACAAACAGTTAGTCAAAGGTTTGGGAAATGCCTACTTGAATTAAGTGGAAATAATGGTCTAATAATCATGGATGATGCCGATATTAAACTTGCTGTTCGTTCTGTCTTGTTTGCTGCTGTTGGTACAGCTGGCCAA
This sequence comes from Calendula officinalis, assembly GCA_963853835.1. Taxonomy (NCBI): domain Eukaryota; kingdom Viridiplantae; phylum Streptophyta; class Magnoliopsida; order Asterales; family Asteraceae; genus Calendula; species Calendula officinalis. The sequence goes on from OY970834.1 coordinate 3,268,359, forward strand.
CGCTGCACAACATGTCGTAGATTGGTAATAATTACATATTTTTATTATTAAAATGATTATAAAATATATATTTTTGCTAATTTTTATTTTTATTATTATAGATTGTTCATGAAAAGATCTATGACTCTGTGATTGAGCAATTACTTGAAGCATATAAACAAGTGAAAATTGGGGACCCGTTAGAGAAAGGTACCTTGCTTGGACCTTTGCACACTCGAGCTTCAAGGGAAAATTTCGAAAATGGAATAAAAGCTATTAATTCTCAGGTATTTTATCATTAATTTGATGGCTGAACTTATAAAAATATTAGCATAAAAGGAAACAAATTGAAGTCTTTAAAAGTCATCCATGGCATAAACAATCTTGTGCAACCTCAAAATTTGTATGGAAAAAATAGTGTTTTTTTTAATAATAGTTTTATATAAGCATATTTTGTATATTGATTAAGGGTTAATTATGGCTTAATCCTCAAATTTGGACAATTTACCAAATATTTATACTGATCTTTCTTAAATAGCTACAATTTACCTAATTTTTAAGTTTGTAAATAATAATAGTAGTGTAGTGTAATTAAGGAAAATGACAATAAAGACCCCGTTTGCCACCTTTAGTCAGCATTTTAAAATTCGTATTTGTTTTGTTTAATTTGTATAATTAATTGTAATACTTTGGTTTATTAGGGAGGAAAAATCCTGACAGGTGGTTCGGTTATAGAATCTGAAGGAAACTTTGTACAACCAACAATTGTTGAAATCTCACCGAGTGCAGCTATTGTGAAGGAAGAACTCTTCGGTCCAGTTCTATATATCCTAAAATTCAAGGTCAATTTTCCACAAAATAATTTATTATATCCATAAAATTATTATTATATCATTAATGCAAATATAAAATCATACGTTTTCCAGACATTTGAAGAAGCTGTTAAAATAAACAATTCGGTACCTCAAGGGTTGTCTAGTTCCATATTCACTCGTTCGCACGAGACTATTTTTAAATGGATCGGGTGAGTGACATTTTTTAATTTTATTATTTTTTTTAAAATTTATTAATTTTGTTTTTTTTTTATGGCAGATCTGAAGGAAGTGATTGTGGTATTGTTAATGTGAATATACCAACAAATGGTGCTGAAATTGGGGGTGCTTTTGGTGGTGAGAAGGGTACTGGGGGCGGTCGTGAAGCAGGAAGTGATTCTTGGAAACAGTATATGAGACGCTCAACTTGGTAAAATTATAATATAATTATAATTATAATTATAATTATTCCGTTGTGATATACGTATTGAAAATTTGAAATGGGTGGTTCGGGTAACATATCAAAACAAGTACTCCCCATTTTTATTCTCCATATTTCCTTTTCTAAATGTCCCAAAATAACTGTCCACTTGAAAATTCAACCAATCAAAAAATACTTAGGTGGTAAAGATAAAATTTTATTAGGAGGTTTGAATTTTTTGTGGGCCAAATATTTTTTTTTTTTAAATTGAATGATTTGGGAGGTTTGAATTTTTTGTGTTACAATTTGGGCAACTTTCGACAAATTTGACATTTTGACTGATTTGACATGTTTTTCCAAGAGCTATTTGTTTTGATTTTCAAATCTATTTTATTCCGAAAAAAAAACACTTGTCCAAAATTTTGCATGTTTAAAAAAAAATTAATTAACGTGCCAAATATGATTTCAATATTAATCTAGCTTCTTTTTCAATAAAATGATTTTGGAGGTTTTACGTGTCATATATGATTTGACAAGTTTTTTTCAAAGCTTTTTGTTTAAAATTTGGAAGATATTTTAACTAAAAACACTTGTCGTCCAAATATTTACATTCTTTTGTAAATAATTAATGTATCAAATATGATTTAATCACTTAGCTTTTCATAGTAAAACAACTCGGAAGTTTTATGCATCAAAGTTACAATGCGGGTGATTTTCAACGTTTTTATCCAAAGTATTTGTTTTGATTTTTCTTGTTTGACCGGTTAGATATAAGACAAAATCGACCTAATCATAAGTAAATGGGCTAGCATTCCTACCTCCATTTTGTCATTACATCTTAAACCTATTATTAGTGAGCATTCATCTAATTATATCTTTGTTCATGTTGCTTATTAGTACCATCAACTATGGGAGCGAACTACCACTTGCACAAGGAATTAACTTCGGCTAGAAATATGTTTGGTTGCATTCTTTATTTCAAAAATGTCACTTTTACCCTTTGTGAAACTCATCTATTCTCATCTGGTTTCTTGTTTTTAATATAGTAAATCAACTTTGTTGGTCACGTGGTTTTAAAGCTTCACTACTTATAGTTAAGTAATATTATGAAATATTAAAATTAAGGCACTCGTTTGGACGAGATAGTCATCTCGGATAAAAATCGTTAGTAGCGTAAAGTTTGATTTGAATAAAAGTAAAGGAAAATGATAATGATTTATTAACCATAAAAAGTTATGTATGTACCACATAATCAGTTAATTTATCGATGTAAATCGTCCAAAACGTTGTAATTATGATTGTGGTGGGCATCACTTTTTATGTCAAGGTTTCTATTATTTCGCCTTCATTTTTGAAGTCTTGTTTTAAGTAATTTGAAAATTGCATTTTAACCCTATATATGTGGATGGAATGATGGAACCGGTAATTAAGTACTTTAAAAATCCATATGTAATACAATTGTATAAGAAAATGCATAGATCGATGGTTCTTCAAGTTCTTGTAACTTGCGAAATATGTAACTATGTATATTGGAAAATCAGATACTATGGGTAGATATTTAGCAGAAAAGATTCGAAAGCGGTCACGAGAACGATTAGGTTGCTTATACGACGAGCAAAGCTCATCCAATCTAAGAGACTCCATGGAAAGACTTAAATTCTTGTAGGGTAGTTGCTTATAGGATCTTTAGGAGACAGAGATTTACATGATTATATGCATGTTTCGGGCTAGGAATCTGTCTATCTATATGATTGCATAATATATATGTTTATTTCTTGATCTGATGAATTTGGTTGTTGCATGTTATTCTAGCATACTTGCTCTCGCTTCCTTGAGTTTGTTCTTATTGACATGCACACATCTTTTTTTGTTCTCATTTCTTCTAACGCATTCTTGCCGGAGGTCTTCCTGAAAGCAGTCTCTTTATATTCGGTAGAGATATGCCTATGAACATCTTACTTCCCCATACTCTTTATTTGAAGGAATTATGTATCGTTGTTGTATATAAATATACTAGGAACTATGTTAGGCATCCGGATTTGAAATATCATGAATATGGTGAATACTGAAGTTGGACTGTTGACCCACCAACATTACATGGAGAATATTAATGGCATATCTAGAAATGAAACCTCAATTATTTGGGAAGTGGTTTACCTAATCTAGAAATTTTTGGGCCATAATCATGCACCATTCTACATTCTTACCTACTTGCATATTATACAATTATTTTTAAGATACAATTTGTTCATGTATCTAAAAATTAGTCTAAGAAAGAGATAAAATGAGTGAAAATTGAATGCCATATGATAAGAGAGAAATTGAACATGTAAGATGTCAATTTTTGTAAAGCTCATGTATGGTGATAGCATAGTAATAAGTATTTCGAGTGACCTTGCGGATTTAATCTATTCATGGTTAAACATTTATCAGATGGTAAGAGTATGGTTCAAAAAAACTAAGACAATGATGTGGTCACGTACATCTCGAGCATATATTCAGCCACTCCGAAGGAGCTTGTTATAAACGGAAATACTCGTTAAAAAAATCAATCGATTTATTTGCCATCTCAATTATTTCTCATTCAAAAGAAAAAACTACATGAACCTACATTTAGGAAAAATGATACGAGGATACAAAAGGCAAAAATGTCAAATGTTAAATCTATTAGATTGATTTTAAATTAATTATTTAGTTCACTCTATCATTTTTCCTAGCTACAAATTCGAATTTTTGTATTAATAGAAGACGACCATCAAAATTTTGTAATAATAGAAGACGACCATCAAAATAATACTAGTTTAGAGTATGTGGAATGTAATAGAAAGTTTTAGTGATATTCAAAAAGTATTACACTATCCGTCATCTTATCTGATACATGAAATATTTCATTAATCATCATATTATATGGGTCCACCAAAGTATTTATTGGTCTTTATAAACGAGATGTAAATTTAGGAGACTAGAAAAGGTATCTTATTATAGTGAATTATATCTTTAATTAGAAAAAAAAAAAAACTAATATATTTCATTTTTAGAGAAGAAGTATTTTTAATGGAAGTTTTTCAACTAATTTTTATCGGTAATGTCTTTAGAAGTAATGTCTCTACTTATTGGTAGGTGTATAACTATTTACATCTTTCATTTGATGAATTTTTTCATTGAATGGATTGAACAGCGTTTTCCAATGATGTAAGCTACATTTTGTAGGTAGTGCCATGCATGTGAGTTGGTTTATTGGCACTCATAAAAAAACAAATTCATGCCCATCTACAAACACAACCATTTTCCGACTTTTCATTTTTAGTCACTATTTCTCGACATTGGACCCATCACAACTCACAAGCTCTTAATTATTCATGTGGTGGTAGATGCGTTTTATAATAATTATGGACAAGACATACAATGACTTTCGTGGTCCGTGTGATAATTACAAAATAGACGTTGTGAACACAAGAAGTTTGACTATATAAATGATCATTAATATTATGGAAATTGTCTTAAGTTTATAAAAATAATGGTATGTTTTTAGAGCATTAGGTATGGTCACCCAACCCCACCCCAAGTCGGACACCACCTCGCCATCTGATCCTGCCATCATACCGCCAGCCAAGCCAAACCTCTATCTTCGCCAGCCCCCCAACGTAGCCAACGCGCCAATGGAGCGCTGACATGTGTAAATTCGATATTTTTTTGTTTTTTTTTTAATAAACCTTAAACCCTTATAAATACCACTCTATTTTATACAAATTTACACACAACATTTCTCAACCTAAACATTTTCACACAACAAAGTAATTTTCGGTATTTTTTTAAAAAAATTCGGTAATCTTTTCTAACTTTTTGGTTTTTTTTTTTAATTTTTCAGTATTTGTAATTTTTTATTTGTAATTTGTATTTTCTATTTTAATGAAGTATTAAGTTTTTTTGAAAAAAGAAAAAGAAAAAAAAGAATGGGGCCCAAATGACTTAAGTGATGGTAGATGTGATATTTGGGAGTTTTGAATGTGAAATGTGAAATAATGATGTGGCGTATAGGTGGCGCATAAGTGCCCATCCGACTTAAGTGACCACACCTAAGTCTCTTAGTGGATGTTATAAAATCTTATCAAGGATAGTTAATTTAAGGCCCTGCTCTGCTGCTCAAGCTTTTCTTTTTCTAGTTGCAGTTAGACTACCCGTAACGCATGACCGTTCGTTCGGTCACGACCGCCACCTCCACCATTGCCGACCGATCGCCATCGTTACGGGCGTTGGACGACCGACCGATCGCCTAGTTGAATGGTCGACTGCACGACCATTGGGGTATGTTCTCTGCCTCTTTCATTTCATACACATGCACACATATATTATATTAATAAATTAATATTTAATAATATATTATATATAAAATAAATAATATATATATATATATATATATATATATATATATATATATATATATATGTATATATATTAATAATATGCAATTTAAAAAAAAAATGGTCGCCGATTTGGTCGCCCATTACGGGCGTTGGGTCGCTGTCTGGTCATGTGTTTGATTGGGATAGAGAAAGCTGATGTGACGCAAAGGTGGCAGGGGTGACCAAACTTAGTCTGGTCACCCATTACGGATAGTCTTATAGTCGCAACTAAAAATTGTGTCCAATTTCAGCTCACATGGTGAATATTGTGTCATGGACTCTTAGTGATTAGGGCTATGCATTTTAACCGAAAAACCAAACTTGAATCAGAACCGAATCAGAACTGTTTGGATCCAATTTTCGGTTTTCAGGCAGGTTCTCAGTTCCCCTTTTTTGTCTTTTTCGGTTCCCAGTTTTTCGGTTCTGGTTTTTTCTGCTCTAGAACCTGAATTTGACAATTTAGAGTTTTCGTTGATGATATAGTTTTCGGTTCTAAACCCAAAATAACCGTACAGATCCAGAAACATTATTTCGGTCCGGTTCTTACTTCTTTTTTTTTCTTTTTCGATTTCGGGTTTTTTTGGTTCCTATCTGTTCGATCTGATTCCGGAACCGAACACATCCCTAGGATATATTAAGGCCCAAGCTACTCAGGTTGTATTTAAATTGGAGTTATAATCACAATAAGAACCCCAGCTTTTTTTAAATGTATTCCAATTATAACAGACACCTTCGAATGGTCGTGTTTTGCTCCAGCCTAATAATTGTCATTGTTAATTCTGAACATTCTCTTGGTCATCAGTTAAATGTTTACTTAAAAAAGAGATCGAAGATGTGACGCTATTACTGCTAAACCACTATTACCGCTAGATTATCATTAGATGCTACAAAACTGAAGCAATAAAAAGGTGGTGGCCATATAAGGTCGTACATGTTGCATTTGCACAAACCTCAATTCCTCCTCTTATAGCTTATATAACTATAGAAAAATGATATATTCTTTAATATTTGTATTAGGAGGGGTCATGGCCCTTGTAAACAATCAACCTTGCCATATCCTGTTTTATGAAGCTTCCTGTTATCAAACTCATGTAGTTCAAACTTAAAACTGCCATGAGTTTTGTAGTTTATCCAAAGCGATCTATAAACAAAAATGTATCAAGATTCAGATAATTATTTAATATTATTATGTATGATTGATTGATTGCCAACATGTATCCAAAGATAATAGCCATTCACTCCTATGGAAATTGATAATCATAAAACTTATGAACATGGCGTTTGAATTAGAACAAAAAGGATTCTCTCATTCATTGTTGCGTTTAATCGTATTGCATCTGGTCTCATCGTTCGCAATCATCTTCTAATTCATGACACAAAACCGTAAGATTCGGAATACAGCTCTCCGATCGAGTAATTGCGCCACCGTCAGCATTCTTCGTCACCGGACTACAAGGCAAAGACCTAACTGAACTCGGCGAATACAAACTTCGCCTGAGAACGTGTCTCATGGCGGCAATTAAATTCACAGTCGGATCAGCCGGCGAACCTGATGAAATCGGCGATCTACAAAACGTCATGTGACGCGCCATCGCCTCATCGGTGCTAATCATCCTCTCGCTCTTCACGATCTCGTCTTTCACCGCCTCGCTACATAATCCGCAGATCCATTTTCCTTGATACCGTTCGCGAATCCGTTGTATGTACGCCGGCGTACATTCTTCCGTTAATCCACAGCAATCGCACTTCACAAACTCCACTTCCGTAGTCTCCTCCGGTATCAATTTTGTCGATTCCGTTGCTGGCATCACCATCGTATCGTTCATCACCGTCGTAGACATCTCAATTTATCGGTAATTCCTTTCAACTCTTCAAAATTAAAGTACCAGCAGAAGCAGGTGAGCTTCAATAAGGTGATAATTAGCTTCTGATTTGAAATTTTTAGTTGGAAAGTGACGAAAATTGTTGTCTATCATTTTTCCGTTCGTCATCATGAAGTTTGGATTTGGTTGGGAAAAGGAAGAAAAATCTGAAAGACATTCTTCAGATTGTGTTGTTAGAACTTTGAATCAGAGTCAAAATCAAAGTCAAAATCGTAAGAAATGAATCAGGTGAAGAACATGGAGTGTCGAGAGAGAAGGGGGAAGAAACAGAGGGAGAGGGTATCGTGGTTTTGTAGTGGGTGGGGGTGGGGTGCCTCAATGATGAGGGTTTAGAAATCAAACCATAGATATAGAATTTTAATTTAATTAAAAGTTGTGTTGTCTTATTTTGTATTGATAAACAAAACTTTTATTTAGATATAATTGGTAGACTCATATCTTGTGGCAATATAGATGTTATAAAATTATCAAAAGAAAAATATATTAATTTAATTTGCAGGATTTAGAGTATTTATATATTTTATCTCAATTTTATTTATTAATCATTTATTAAACATTATATTTTATTTAATTTTTCATATTTCTGATTTGTAGAAGTGAAATAATTAATCGCGAATTGTAAATCATAAGAACTTTCTGCTTTTGTATTACGAGTACTTTATAACCTATGCATTCACACAATCACACCTCTATTATGTACTTCTAAAGTTAAAGGGAATATATTGATTAATAATTGACAGCTATGCATGAGAGTCGTGTACGAGTTTTTTATATTGAGTTTTTATTAGAAAATGATATTTACAACTCAATCCTCTACTTATTTTCGTATTCATTTGATTAATAAAATTGTCAAAAATCAAATAATAGGATTAAAAAAAAAAGAATTTATGAATTTCACATTTATCTTATAGGTAGAATGATAATGTATGAAAATTTAATAAGAATCAATATTGATTCTCATTTTATTGTTATATTGAATGTTAGTTTAACAATAAATTAATCATAATATAATATGTTTTAACTTTTAATTCCCTAAACATAAAACTTATGAGCTTGGATGCAAGGCACAGTCTAAAAAGTTGCGCAAATAAGACACACTCAAAGTTTCATATATTCCTTTACCTTATAATTTACGGCTTCTTAGGCTGCTGGGTATGGGCACCACATGTGGTGGTGCCTTTTTCTGCCACATCATCGCCACCTCATACACCACACCACCACCACACCACATCATCTCTAGGAAATACCCACCACACCACACCACACCATTTTATTCTATCAAATTTTAAATATAATAAAAAAGAAAATACCCCTCAACCAATCACAGGCCACCATTTATCAAAAAGCAATCCTCACACACCGTGGCCTCCCGTGGTCTGCATGCTTGCTCCACCACGCCCACCCCCCACGGTGTTGGGGGGAAATGGTGTTCCATACCAAGCCACGGCGTTGCCCCTTGCCAAATCACCCCCTTACTCCACGTCGTTGGCCCATTCCCTTTAGTCTTATAAAACCATCGTATTTGGGCATCTCTGATAGTAAATATTTTAAAAGTTTATATATTTTTCATGTATATTACTTTATCAACTTAAATTTCTTTTAACTTTATAAAGGCATCTCTATCCGTAAACATAATGAGGCTTTATAAAAGAAATTGATATTTTAATTATGAAGAGGTTATCATTTCAAATAAGTATAATTTTATTTTCCGAACTAAGAATTAGACTAAAATATATTATCGAAAATAATAATAATAATAGTCTAATCCTATTTATTAATGGCCATTACTTTGCTTCATTTTGACCTTTAAGACTTTGTAAGCTACTAACCAATATACCAAACCCAAACGGACAAAACAACAAATCTTATCACAAGCTAAACAAATTGGTCACATGTTATAGCTAGGCTCGATTAGGACACATCCCAAATAGCACAATGTCGTAATGCTATCACTTTTTATTTATTTTGGCTTCCTAAAAGATGACACGTATAAGTGGTGCCCATTTCAACGCTCTAGAAAATCGATTCCCCTATAAAGAAGTCGATGTGTGCTTGGCTTAATGATAAGGATGTGGTGATCCATAAACATGATGTCAAGTTAAGTATGGACATCACATTCGATGTTCCAAGGGCATTCCCATTTATTAGGTGGTAATCTGGGTTAGCAGGTTCAAGTTGATAGGTTGGTAGGTTAAAATCAGTCAAACCGAACTTGACTTGTTTAGAATTTCTGGTCATAAAATTCAACTCTAACCCATACACAATTAAACCATGGTAAACCAAACATGACCCGTCTGACCATATAAGTTAACAGGTTGGTGAGTCAAATGAAATAGCGAGTTAGAACCAAGTTGAGGTGTCATAAATAAAAAATAGACTTAAACATAAGGCTAATCGTGAGAAATTTAAAAGTCAAACAGAGATTCAGAGATGTTTTAGACAGAATATAAAATATTTATAGCATTTACATCATTTTAAAAAAGAAGTTTAAAACTTTATAAAAAATTAAACGGGTTGATGGGTTGATCCGCTTATACTAAGGCAACCCAAACACGACCCGATTTATAAAAGGTCGGACAGGTAGACCTGTTGTTTACCTACACGCATTTAAGCTCAACCCAAACCTGATTATTTCCGTGTAGGATTTGTGCCGGATTTCGGGTCGTGATGAAAATTGCCGCCCCTACCATTTACCTCCCATGTTGTCGTGAGACAGATTGTTAGGGGCATCCAGGTGCACAACCAACTCTTTTCTCTTTGTAAAGAAAAACAAGAAATTATTAACGACCTAAATGGTTTTGAGCGATGGAAATATGATAAGTGAACCTCTAAGACCGTGCGTATCGGGCGACCGGTCGTTCGGTCGCGACCCGCCAACTCGACAACCCCGACGCGTCCTCCCCGTTACAACCCGGCCTCCCCGACGCGTCGACCTCCTCCAACGGTCGACAATTCGACCGTTCCCACTCGACCGTTCAACGTAAACAACACCCCCTCCAACGGCTCTTTTACCCCTTCAAATTTAATTTTTACCCCTTTTTTTACCCTATAAATACCCGATTCTTCTACCAAATCATTCACAACTTTCATTTCTCTCTAAAACTCAAACACACACTCATTTCTCTCAAACATCATCTCTAAAAATGTCTTCCTCCAAGAACAAAGGAAAGGCTACAAAATCTCGCCGCGAAGCACCCTCTACTACACCCTCTCAATCACCCTCGATCAACTTTCAACCACCCGGTTTCGTACACCAAACTAGTCACCAAATCCCACAGTATTTAATGTAATGTTATTTTTATTTATGTTTTTTTTTAATTATTAATGTAATGTTTTTTTTATAATTAATGTATTTGTTTTTAATTTAAATTAAAAAAAATAATTTTCCGAACGGTCACCCATTACGGGCATTTGGTCGCTGTCTGGTCGTGTGATTGATCAGGAGAGAGAAAGCTGATGTGGCGCAGATGTGGCAGGGGTGACCAAACTGCGAACGGTCACCCATTACGCACAGTCTAATAGATACGCAAATTTGAGTTAATTACAAGTTAGGTAAGTTGTTAGTATGTTACCAATCATAACATAATTGACCAAATACGAAGGCCAACTAAGTAGGCAATGATTGTCGAGATGTTCCTTCAATGCGAGAGAATGGGGATCGAATTCTCCACTCTCGTGGTGGGTGTCGTGTGGGGTTAGTTTTGTCTCCTTTTGTAGATACATATTCAATTTATCATACCGTATGAAAGATGCATTTGACATTGAAGAAATTCATAAATGCGTAACAATATGTTTGTAAATTTTGAATAAATGTGTTCCCATGTTCGAGGGTAATGTGTCAAAGACCGGCTAATGTCATTTATAATAAGTTCAAAGAGAAAAAATGTAATGATTCAGTATCACTTATCCTGGTACCTATAAAATGTTTATCATGTGGAATCCACTAATTCTATTTCCTAATGTCATTACTTGATTTGGACACTTATATTAATCAAATGAGTAGAAATATAAGTGAAAACATTTAGTAGGAAACAGTATCATAAAAGATTTATAAAAACAACACATTATTTTCGTTAATTTCATAGTCCTTTATTAAACATTATGCATCTTACAATAAGAATCAACCCAACAACTAAAAGTTGTGACACTAAGAAACAATTATTCTTTATATATTTCTTCGACTGTTAGAACTTTAGAAGTCGTCGAGAAAAGAATTTATATTGCAAATTATACAAGAGGATAACATAATTGTGGAATGTTTTAATAAAATAATCAAATACGGCTAATCATTGTTAATGATTATAATTATTGCGCATGTGATTAAGTTAGGTCATTAGGAACTAGATTTGTTTGATAGCTTTGTTAATGATACCAAACCCACTTTTCTTCATTGACTATTTAAAGTCTACTAAATAGCTTAGCGTTATATTTCATGTACATATATAAAGCCCTCAACAAAGTAATAGAGGAAATTGATAAAATTCGTAGAAGGTTTATTAGGGGATCAACAAATAACGGTAAACTAAATATTTGTTGGGTCGATTGGGCAAAAACACGACTCCCAAACATCTCGGCGAGAATGGGCTTCTTTGACCACATTATTTATTTTTTATGGTTTTGATAATGACAGCCCTTGGGCTGTCATAAGACATGCATTATATACTTGTATTTTAATCTTCAATCGACTCCTGAATTTCAAGAACTATTCCATTGTACAACATTTTATGCACTTAGTGACAGCCCTTACCCTAAGGGCTATCATTATCAAAACCCTATTTTTAAAATGGGCTTTCTGAAATGCGGCTATCCCCATTCAGATGGGGAAGCAGAAGACGTGATAGGTAATAACCTATAAAGAGGATGTTTGGTTGTGTGTATAAAGTGATAATTAGTTTCACAAAGTGATTAGATTCTCATTATCTGATAATAATAATAATAATAATAATATTGTTCAGATGATGATATTCATGTAAGAGGTTGTTACTTAATGACCACCTTGAATCACATATCTAAATCTTCTTGTTGACCCTAAAGAAAACAATAAATTAGTTACCAAATAAAAAAAATTATATAATGAAGCTTAAATTCCAACACATAATTTGGTATGATATTCAAATGAACGGTGACTCGTTATATTCACCCAAAATGTTGTCACATCTTCGGAAAAGAACCACAAAATCACCACAAAAATTCTATAATCGAGTTCAACATTAACCACCTAATTTCCAAATTATTATCACAAGTACTGTTCTTGAATTCTACCTCTGTTTTGCTCCCACCACACCCTTGCATTCATTTCTCCAAACTTTTCCCGACTGCAAAAGCAAACAATTCTTGTTAAAATTACAATCTACTAAATGGAAAAATAATCATTTTTTACCTGAACCGAACACGTCTGAGTTCACGATTGCCACCTGACAGTGCTCTGATGGTGATGTAGACACCTGGCTCATCTTGTTCAACCCATTCGGTTTCCACATCACTTGCATTGCTCATAGAAAGTTCTCCTGAGTGATCAGCATCTCTTGATGAAGAACTACTTCTTGCAGAAGCTTGTGATGATGTTTCAGTTTTGGGCCCTGATAATGCAGGCGTTGATGCGGGCCCACTAGAATCCTTACGGGTTTGTTTCGGGTAGAAATTTCGAGGTGGGGGCTCCTTGCTAAGTGGTGGTGTCACCGGGTTGTTCTCAAAATACTCGGTTTTTGAAATCTGTAAAAAAGGCCAAAATGCATTTTAGTACCCTAAACTTGGCTGACTAGGTCTTCTACTACCCTGAATTATTTAAGGTGCACCATGGTTAGTGGTAACCTAAATTTGACAAAATGGTCGATTTAGTACCCCGAATCACTAATTTGGTCTTGTTTTCAAACGTGATTTGCTTCTAATATCAATATATTGAGATGAACAATTTTTAGTGCGTCAAAAACTCCAAAGAGAGTAAGTCAATTAAGAAAGAGCGACCAAATTAGTGAGTCAAGGTAGTAAATCGACCATTTTGTCAAGTTTAGGGTACCATGCTACACCTTTAATAGTTCAGGGTAGTAGAAGAGAAGTTAAGGGTACTAAAATGCATTTTGGCCTATAATTTTTTTTTGCATTTTATTGATATCAGGTCAAATGGATCAAATAATTACACTCTTAAATTGTTTTATTTATAATATCAGTTTTTATAGTAAATAGATGATTATATAAAGGCTAAACCTGGTCTTGGGATTTTGGTGGGGCGGGTAGTGGTACACCTTGATTGAAACGATGAACATTATATAACTCCATAACCTTATCACAGTTCTCAGCCCACCACCTTTGAGCTTGCCTTTTGTTGAACATTTCACGGCTAAAAAATTAAATTTAAAACATTTATTTATGCAGACATATTTATGTAAAAATACCATAAAATGCGAGTTATTTTTTCATCACATATTAAGAAATCAATACACATTAACAAAATCACAGGCAAAAACTAATAATAAAATTAGCTTTTAGAAAATAAAAGCAAAAACACCACCTGAAATTTCAAAAAACAGGATGGTCCCCTGAGTTTTCATATAAAATGAAAAGACCACATTGCCCCCATTGCATTTTTTTTTGGACCATATAAGACCAATTATGTAAACTGCAGGAAGGGGGGGTCGGGGGTCCCCTTCAGAACATCATCTAGAGAGCTTAAGGAATTGCAGTTACTGTCAAAAAATGACACCTTTGCTCTCCAAAATGTGCTTTTTTTTATTTGTGTGTGTGTGTGTGTGTGTGGTGGGTGGGGAGTTGGTTGGTTGGGGGGGGGGGGGTACATTTGCTTTAAAAAGGTGATGTTTCTGCACCTGAGCCAGTTCCCGTGTTCGAAAGTGGAAACAGTCTTTAGGATAAAAAGGGGTTTACCATGTGATGGCAACAGCAGAAAACATATGTATTTCTGCCACCAATCATTATATTATGTAGTATAAGAACCAACCCGAGGTATACTTGTAGACTCATGATACAATAATTCTCCTATAAGTCGGGATTCCATCGTTTTATATCATTTTAATTGGTCAATTCGCTATTTTGACGGTCTTATTAACATTTCTGTCCATAAATATTCACATTGCATACAGACATATGAACGAATTTTGTTAATTGGACCAACAAAACATCTTTTCCTTAACCCTGTTTACATACGAAGTATATGTCTTTATATAATTTGGATTCATTTGAGATGTGTGAAGAATAAGTGGTCTTGCTGATGTTAACCCTCACCAAATTGGGGGCCACTTTCATAATTTCAGGCACTATGCAACCTATTCTCCAATTCACATGGGAATTCAAAATTTGACTTTACTAACGAAATAATACATACAAACAGAAAAAAGCATTACTACAGCATAATAACAGATCAAATAAGAATCTGTACCTGAATCGAATACGTTTGAGATCATTACCACCTTGAGGTAAGGAATGGAACGTAATTAAAACCCCTGGTTCAACCTGAGCAACCCATTCTTTAAGCTCATCTTCCTCTATGAACTTAACCGATTCAATTCGATCACTATATGATGCTGGAGTGCTCCCGCCACTCGAATTAAGTCCCTTCAATCGTGCCTCCATTTCCTTCCCCCAAACCCTAGGTGTAGAATTACAAGTCCTTTGGTACCCGCAGTGAAATCTATCGGAAATTGAACCGCCTTCAGAGTCGGCGTAATCATCATCCTTATGGTTGTGATTTGATCCGGAGCATGGCTTACAGTTCTTATATGCTCCAGATGCTTTCACCGCCATATCTTTGATCTAATAAAATAACATTTACGGTACAGTTAATAATCAAAACTTCACACGAGACAATCAATCATCACAAATTCGTTAACAAATTGAAGAAAACGACATTTTACCTGAGATGTGAGACCTTTAATGGCTGGCTTGGTGGTAGGTGTAGCAACGGCGTCGTTTTCTTCCTGTTCGTGAAGAGATCCATTGTTGAGCTGCTTCGAACAAGCAATGCAAGTCAACATATCCGATTTCGATTTCTAATTTCCAAACCGAACACTCGTCTTCAAATTAAATTTGATTCAGATTGAATCAATTGTTTCATCACAAAAGGTCGATCAGAGAAAAAATGAACTAGACTAAATAAACATAGATTTGAACTGAATTAACGCGGTTTTCGCGTAGTAATTAAATAAATAAACAGGCCGTTCAGAAAACGTTAATGGCGGAGATTGATGAAGATGCAAGCATTGAATAATGAAAAAAAAAAAGTTGCTGAATCTATTATCGGAAACCTAAGTAGATAGTGTAATGAAGAACACACACATTGTTCACTTCACAAGTTAAGTAAGAGCAAAGTACCCACAGTGAAAGAGGGATTTGGTAATGATGTGTGTGTGTGTGTGTATTAAATTGTGTGTGAAGAATGGAGGAGAGAGAGTGAGGTGGTGATGTCCACCGTATTTTAATATAATGGTGGTACCGGAGTACGAGGCGACGGCCAACGGTTGGAACGTAAAGCCGGAGTGGTAGTGATAGTGGTGGTGTTAATGCTACTAGTAGGAGTACACTGATAGCTGCTGCTTATATTGCACTATGAGAATCACTCGCTTGTACTTTAGATTTCAGTATATATATATTCTATATATAATTAGATTAAGGGTTTTGGTAATGACAGTTATTAGGGTTGTTATTAGATGTATAAAAGTTGTATATTAATTTATGAAGAGAAGTAGTTTCTAAGATTCATGGGTTGTTATAGATTGATGTATAAATATTTGATTCATTTTAATGACAGCTCTTAAGGTTGTCATTATCAAAATTATTAAATTAATAAGATCGGAAAGTAAATACATGTAAGTTTAAATAGGTGTATAAAAATATGTGTATGTGATGTGTATGCGTGAGAGTGTCAGAATATGCAAAATAACATATATCAAACAAAAGTATTTATCAAAAAAATATTCATGTAAACATACAAATACATCAATGCAATCAAATATGTCATGAAACTCCTAAGTATATACGAGGATAGAATCATATAAGGAGATAGACTAATATTCAAACTACTTGAAAAATGTCATACATTTAGCACTCAGATAAAGTCGGGCATTTGACTATGATATACGAGCAATGTTTTAAACCCCGGGATTTTGAATTTGATCGACCGATGCCTTATAAACAGTCCAACCGATTGAACTGAATTACAATATTATTCATTCTGTATAATAAGTTAGTTATGAATAATTTTGTAAGTTATCAAAATTCAAAAAATTACGGATTATGAAGATGATTAGTCTTGAAGATGATAAGTATTAAGTTATTTAACAATACATAGAAGCGTTAAATATCATTAAATTATAATTTAAAAAAATAAAAAAATCCGTCCCAACTCAATTCTTTGAGTCCAGTTCAATTATACGATTGCCATTAAGTCATAATTTCCGTTCACTTTGGTTGGTTATGGCTCTCTATTCGGTTAAGGTTGAACTCGTTTATTGCATCATCCGTTTGATGGTCACCAAACCGAACAATATAATAGGAGCAATAACTATACCCATTCAACCATATAATTAAAAAATTGTCCTTAATAAAATAATGGTGAACATTTTCCTTTTTATTAAATGTTCTAATAAAGATAATTTTTAGCATTTTCTTTAAAAAATATATAAATTAAAATATATTTTAGTACAATGAATTTGATTAATTGGGTTATCTACTACATGAATTATTAAAGGTGTATCACGATACCATAAACTTATAAATATTGTTAATTTAGTACCTTGATCACTAATATGGTCTTGAGTTCTCACATCATATGCTTATAATTTTAATATACTGAGATTAACTTATATTTTTAAATTCATTAAAATTTATAAGAGAAGTAAATCATATAAAAAAAGATGATACAATTGATGAGTTGGTGTACTAAATTAACAATTTTTGCTAGTTCATAGTATCATATTCCCCATTTAATAGCTCGAGTGATAAATGTATAGAGTACTAAAATACATTTTTACTCAAAAATATTATCTTTATTAAATGTGAATCAGCCTAATGATATTCATTTGGTAATTATTGCAATTCCGTATCTTAACAGGTATTTTAAAAAATAATTAAACTTTAACCAATCATATTCATTTTATAATTAAAATATTAAAGTTGTACGGTATAGTATTTCCTAAAATTAAGAAGCATATCATAAATTGATGTACAAATTTATAAAACATACCTTATGACTAAAGCTATGATTATCAAAATCCTTAAAATATTAATAGTATTATCTATTAATAACAACCCTTTAATTGGGAATAAATGTGATAATTGAGTAAGGGTTTTTTTAGCATGTGCCCTAAGGCCGGGCACATGTTAGAGTGTATTATAATTTACTCAAAATTTCCTAATAAAGTGTTGTTAAACATTAATGAAGTTTATATGTTACATTTTGAAGAGATGTATTAAATGTATTTATAATTATAATAGAACGTTGATGTTATTTAATGCACCCTAACATGTGCAATGGGCCATATGTTAGGAAAACTCAATTAATAAAACCAGGGGAAGTTAATATGACAGGTTGGTGACGGATGGCTTAAATACAAATCCTGCCTCAATCACATGTTGGTAGTAAAAGCCAATCTTCATCAAACAAAGTTATAGTCCACTCCTTTCCATGTCAATATATTACCCCTGTTTTAACTTTTAAGTGGAGTTGTATATCATGTATTTTTCATCCAAACAAAATATTCCCATCTTTTTAGGTACCACGAGTTCCTTAAATTATGCAAAA